>JAUMHI010000061.1:12118796-12149419 GCA_032359435.1 Enteromius unitaeniatus
CGGGTGGGAACTAAAACTCCGGTGAAGGTTCCCGCTGACGCTGGTTGGACAGCGCCACAGAGGACCGCCCGTTGACAATATTTTAGTTATTTATCTATTTCAAATATAATTTTGACATTTTAAAATAATGTTTTGTATGTTTTAAAAGGATGCTTTATTTATTTCTGCATCATAGATAAGTTACAGAATAATGAAAACCTAATGAAAATAAAAAAGTTCAAAATCATTTTACAAATTTCTCTTCAAAATAAAATACATGACATCAAATGCAGTTGAAATTCAATAAAAAAGGTTTGCAACATCACACTACAACTTGAAATAGACAAACTGTTCATCATTAGAAAGATTGAAGGTTCTAGCTTCTATCTAAGCACTGACGTCAAGAATGCAAAATAATAAATCTGTATGTGTAACACTGAGAATAGAATATCAGCATGTGTTCATATTCAATCTCATCTGCTGCAGTTTATTTGTGTTAGCCTCACTGAACAGCATCAATAAGGGCTTATTATTGCAACTTTATGTTAAATTGCTTTTTTCAAATGTTTCCAAATTATTATTTTTTTTATGCAACACTTTAAACACTTCACATCCTTTCGTCTAATAAATGATCAGCTAAAGACCTCTACCTGAAGAACTGGGCTAAATATTATGATCATTCTCAACTGACATGAACATAACAAGTAAGTTGGAGGGCATTGAATCTCAGGTTACAACAGCTAAATAGCAAGCGAATGCTGGTCCAATAAACAATTCAGCTGAGTAAATAAAACATCAGCTTCTCCAAGCTCTGCCTGACCCTTTTCTATAAGTGTGTGTATTATTCAGTCAGTTAGGGATCAGTGTGTGAATCGCGAGCAGATCTGAATTTGCTGTGTGACAGGTATAACCTGTCCCAAATGTATAGTATGTGTCTGACTGCTTCCTCACTTTGAAATGAATGGACATTTGTATGTGATGTGTAAGTGCAAAAATTTCATTTCCTCAAAATCACGGTAGTTATTCCTGTAGCAACAATGTTTTGTTGGCAATATTTAGGACATTATTAAAATAATGCCAGCCACTCAGCTGAAGGTACACTTTTGCAACTTGAATTTGTTCTCAGTGGCGTAGACAGTATTGTTGGAGTCGTTGGAGTAAAATCCCTTTCATTATGAACATGAACAGATCAAGCTTTAGATATGACATACCCAGAATTGTTTCACACAAGATGGCTTACAATAGCTAAACGTGTATTTTAAAAACCTGTCCTTTGTGTGTCCTTTTCACACACATATAATGACATGAAAAGACGTGTACCAGGTGAAGGTTAAATAAAGAATTAGATGGAAAAAAACACTGTGTATAATTACTGGCCCCAGTTAATTTCTGGAGCACTAATGGAAGCACATGGAGGGGTGAAATGTCTTGGTTGCATCATTTTATCTGCTATATTTTCACTGAATCTCTCCGTCTCTTTGTCAAAAACAACCCACTCTGTCCTGCCGATTGTATCGCGTAATTATCTCTTATTGTTGATGACATTCTACATAACATAAGTTCAGATCTGGAACAAGACAAAGCACAGCCATTGAACCCATCAGACTGAAAGTGGTTAAATTGTGACATCATCCAAGTTGCATTTTGAAAAACAGGAAATCAAATTACAGTATGTTGAACAAACACATTTTATTTGAAAGGTTTGCTTTTTAATAATTGCTTGAAAGGAAAAGCTTAGCCAAAATATGACTCGGTTTGTAACAGAAACATATGTGTTTGGCGGAATGTCTGAGCTGAGCAGATTTTAAACTTAGACATAAACCAATATTTTTCCCATCTGCCATAGCTAGTATGTTTAAAATGGATGTGTGATATGTAAGCATATAGACATATTTTACTCATATTTTACCCATTTTTATTAGTTTTTAGGTTTTGTTTTTAACCTTCAATTTATTTTTATTTCAGTTTTAGTAATTTTAGCCATTTTTTTTGCACTTTTTTTCTATTTTAGCTTTATTTAAAACAATGGAAATTATTTTATAATAATTTTAGTTAATAACACTGCATGCAAGACTGAAAGTATATCTGGTGAATTTAACAAACTTGAATGAGATTTGTGAGCAATTTTGGATCTTTCTCAATCTTTTTTTACACTAAACCAAATTTGTAAAGCTTTATAATATAGTTTTATTTCTGAAATGAGTCCACCATAAAGCTGTTTGAGATTATGGAGCAATACATACATACTTTGCTCTCTTTACACTACATAGTTGCGCACACACAGGCACTCCTTCACACACAACCAGCTTATGGCTAAAACAGTTCGCCTCGGTGTCCACATTGGACTGTCCCTAGACAGGAATCCAATTAAGCAGCTCTGGTTTATCCTCATCCGATCCTTTTTTCTCCAGCACAAGTGCGGGGAGCGAGGGGCCACTGAAGCAGGTTTTCTTACAGCAGGAGTGGGACACAGGCCCACCAGCTCGAGGTCTCTGATCTCAATGCACAGGGCTGCCATGGGCACATTGAAAAGAAATAAACTGAGCAGGGGAGACTGATACAGACATCATATTGCAACCCCGCACTAGTCGTGTGCTTGTGCATGAATGCACACATTTGCTGGTCGAGACCGTATTATTACAAGGGGGGTTTAAGTGCTCACTGACCCCCTGTGTCTCATGTCTCTCAAACCTCACCTCCTTTTGGCACGTCTGCCCTACACTGCCCCCAAGGCCTGCTTTCAGCAGGGATCCGTCATTCCTGAGCTCAGCAGAACCTACACCAGGACCTTCTCAGTTCAGTGGGCCAAGGTAGGAGAGACAACAGGGTGCCACAATTTGCTGCATCTCTATCTTAGATGAAATCGACAGGGAGTGCAGCAGGTAAAATATCTGACAGTATCCAAGGTCTCAGTCTAAGCTTAGAAACTGTCAGTCAGAGTTTAGAAACCCATTAATGAAAATGAATATTATGTGTTCATTTCAAGTTGTGCTCAGACATATTGTATTGTGTAGCATAATGCTTATTACCATAGGAAATAGGTAATTAAAAAATTAAATAAAGATTACATTGAGGTATTTAACATGGATGGCATTGCATAGCATTATATAAAATTATATTCTATTATATTATTGAATAAATAAACAATATATTTATCTGTTGTTAGGAATCTGTTAAGAATCTGAATTTATCTTTTGTTTTATAGTACTGCATTAATATACAGTATTTTCCATATTTTAGGTGTTTTATACATATTTTAGGGTTTAAGGAAATTGTAATATGGTTAATGTATTTGCAAACATTTAGCTTTTCAATTTTCCTATGGGTTTTTATTTATAATTTTTTTTCTTTTACAGTGTACTGTACCTGTTTTTTTGGGGTTTTATTCGGCCATCCACCTCGCCCGCTGCCACCAGTTTCTTTTTCATCAAAAAGGACGGTGGCTTGCAGCCGTGCATTAACTTTTGGGGCCTGAACGAGGTGGCAGTTAAGTTTTGCTATCCACTGACCTGAGTTTCCGCTGCACTTGAGCAGTTTAGGCAGGTACAATATTTCACCAAGCTCAATCTGCGTAGGGCCTACAACCTCGTCCGCATCAGAGAGGGGGATGAGTGGAAAACAGCATTTTCTACCATCAGTGGACATTATGAATTCCTGGTTATGCCCTTTGGACTAGCCAACAGCCCGGCCATGTTTGTCATGTCATGAACAACATGTTCCATGGCATGCTCAACCACTGGATTATCATTTATATCGATTATATCTTAATCTACTCCTCCTCCCTCCAGGAGCATGTTCGTCACATTTGTGCCATGCTTGCTTTCCTCATCCATCACCAACTAGTGGCCAAGATGGAGAAGTGTGAATGTCACATGACTAGCATGATGTTCTTGGGCTATGTCTTTGGCCAAGAGGGTGTGGCCATGAAGGAGAATATGTTTAGGATGGTGTTGGATTGGCCGCAACTGAGGACTGTGAAGGAACAGCAGTACCGTCAGTTCATCTGCAATTTCAGCAGCATTGCCTTGCCTCTAACGTCTTTGATCAAACGTTAAGTCAATCATCTGAGATGGATACCTGAGGCTCTGAGGCCATTCCATGAGCTCAGGACACGCTTCACCACCGTGTCCATTCTCTGTCACCCCGACCCAGACACGCAACTTCATGTTACAGTGAATTCCCAGGCTCCAAGAATGCCAAGGCAGACACTTTCTCACAGCAGATTGAGGGGGAGGGGAAACAAGCTAGCGAATCAGAAACTACAGTATACTTCCTATCACTGTGCTTGTAGCCCCAATCCAGTGGGATCTGGAGATGGAACTGTCTCATGCTAATCAGGCCAAGGCTTCCCCTGCTGAGACGCCGCCCAATTGTGTATTTGTTCAGAAGTCGTTCTGTCAAAGACTGTTCACCCGCATGCACAACTCACCCAGCTTTGGTCACCGGGGAATCACATCCGCGCAACAGTTGGTCAAGAAATGCTACTGGTGGCCCACTCAGCTTGCAGATGTGATCCACTTCGTTAAGAATTGCCTGTCTTGTCAAGTCACAACGTGAGCCTTACTCATCCTCAGTCCAACGACTGTCTGACAGTCTGAACGACTTAATCAGGACATTATTTGTTTCCTCCGAAAATACTGTCAATGTCACCCAGAGGACTGGAGCCATTACCTGTTCTGGGCCGAATACGCCCAAAACGCCCAAAACTCATTCCTCAAACCAGCCACCGGGCTCACCCTCTTCAGGTGCATCCTAGTGTTCCAGCTGCCTTTGTTCACCTGGTCAGGAGAGCCCACTGACCTCCACTGGCATTCGAGGCGGTGACATTGGAGGCTCCCTACTCATCCTGGTCCTACGTCACAATTATTATTATTATTTTATGGTAACTTTAAAGTTTAAAGAGAGCACTCATGGATAGCTGGAGGGAGGCTTTGAGTAAGATTCATAAAACATTTGTGATTTACCATCTAATATAAACATTTAAAAAAATTTTACACTCTAAGAAAAGTCAATAAAAATTGGGCCCAGTCTACTGTGCTAATTTGCCATACTGATTTTTCAGACGTGTTTCACCTCATCTCATGTAGTGTGTTAGGGTGGAGGGAAATGAACAGCTAATATACTAGCAGAAAATTACCAGAAGCTTTGTCATTTTCCTTTGGTTTTTTTTCTTACAGTATATAAATTCTCTTAAAACACATTCACAATAATTTTCCCCCTCAACTGCCACTAAGATGTAATTTCCATCACATCTCAAATCACCATTTATTCTGTGGTAGAAATAAAATTTTTTACATGAAGTCCTAAACAAATGTTCATGAGGAGCTTGTTCATGTAATCCTGTCAATCATATCACTAGGGTATATGAGCAGCCGCTTGCCTCATTCCCCTAACAACTCTTCCGGCTTCCCTCCTCCTCCCCATCATCACCGTGATTCTAATATCCATTAAGTACTTATTCATTAATTAAATGGTCCAGGAGAAGCTTAGAGCTGAATCTTGTGCTCAAGCCTCTCTGTTACGAACAGTAAGCCAAATCTGTTTACTCACATCACATAAGGATTATATGGACTCATGAAGCATTTCATGAAATAAAATTCCAGACTCCTTTGTCTTGATTATGTATGCTACACTGAATACACACCATTAATTTTTCACACTTTTTTTTATTTTTGCAAAATTACAACTTCAAATTACATACTCTAAAATATTCAGTAACACTGTATATTAAGGTGTTTTGTTATATGTGTTATATAAACTTACTTTATTATAATGACAATAAATGATAAACCAAGCCTAAACCAAACCATAATCCTAACCCTAACCATATAGAAAGTACATGTAGTTGATTAATATTACTTAGTATTTAAATGTATAATTACACTGTAACAAGGACACCTTAAAACAAAATAAACACCTTGTATTTTTTTTTAAAATCCATATTATAATTATTAAATGAAATGAAATTAATTGATTTTATTCTATTTTATTTTATCTGTTTATAATTCATACAAAATACAAAATTATGCCTTTGTGGAAATGCTCCCAAATGTGAAGAAACAGGAGAAATAGGAGGAAATGAATGGAAAATAGCCCAAAATTGTTCATGACATTTATTTTCAAACAAAAATATCACTGAATAACGTCCCTATATATTCCAGAGCCTTGTCAACTTGGTTGGCTGTGTGTGGTGATAAAGGATCAAAAATCTTGAAAGCATGAGTGAATTAGCTCTAATTTACTATAATATGTGGCCTACGTATGAGATGCTGTGAAGCATCAGAAAAATGCAAGGAGTGAGTAAATAAATTATCCTGAAAGAACGAGCACACAACAGCAACCGCGTTCAGACTCCATGGAATCTTTATAAATATTTGTAAAGAGTGAGCTGTTTTCCAAGCAGAATAAATGGTGTTTTTTGTGCAACCCGTGCAGCCAGCAAAGGTTTAAACACGTCGTCCGATTCTTTGTAGGAAGGTTAATATCTTCATGTTTTTGTTTCTTTATGCTCGGACCAAGAAAAAAACAAGTGACTTTGAAAAGGAAAAACAAGCAGCAAGATGCTAAAAACCCACCCCTCTCCAACTATTCTGGTCTCACCTTGAGCTATGTCCACACAGACCATTTCCCCGCATCTTTCCCTCCCTGACAAACGAACGTGAGCCTCTGCGGTCCCTCTCTCTACCGCGGCAGCACAAACAAGAGCTGTCCACACATCACTCATTAACGTGGCCCCCACATCAGCCTCCATTAAAAATAACCCGCCCTGACAGCCTCAGAAAGGACGGCGTACCTCCAGAACACCTTTTAGTCTCTCTCTCGGCCCGAACCCCCGCCCCTCCTTTCATTAGGCCTGTTTTGGAGTGCGCTGTGGTATCTACACCATAACTAAGGCTGTTAGCATCTGTTTTACTCCAAGCAAAGTCAAAAGGTGCAGGGCTTTGAGGAGCAACCCCCTCTCCCGCAAGGATTCCCTCTCTGGCGCCCCCACCTCCCCTCCCTCCCTTCCTATTACTTTGCATACCCAGAAATGTCACCTTACTCCAGCAAGCTGTTACCATGCTGCCTCCATGCCAAAACAGCCAGCCTCAAAGGACACTGATGGATCCTGCATTTTTCAGTGATGGCTCTTAAAAGGCATTAGACGCCCGAGGCACCTCAGGCTTGGGCAACAGAAGAAGATGTGATATAATGGCGCTGGAACGAAGGACTGTGCCTCAAAGTCAAACCCAGCATGTGACACTGAGGGAGGTTTGGAGGGGTTGGAGAAAAAATGATTCCTGACTGCTGATATCTTGGCTGCGTCTGTAAGCCGGTCTGGACAATCGTGGAACAAGCATGAGCTTTTATAAGGGAAGCATTTATTGCAGCACATGGAAGAAGATAGATCATGCTGCTTCATGAGTCACAAGCATTAATAGCAACTTTGATATTAAAAGCATAACGTTTTGATGCCGACTTGGAACGCAGAATCAAGATTCACCTTGATGACTGCCATGGTTCAAATTATTAACCTTCGTTACCATTTCCCAACAGAACGGTTAAATATGAATGTGCATGACATATACATTAACTTAAACCTGTGTGGGTGTAGAATATATATAATAATGATAATAATCATTGAACAGCTCAAGGTCATTGATTAACATGGAGACAAGCTAGTAAAAGTTACTCGCTTCTCAAGAGGAAAAAAAATTATAATGATTAAAAGATAAATAAATAAAAAGGTCAAAAATTTGTAATAAAACAACCATTAATTGAATAAATAAAAATAAATAAAACACATCAATCATAATACTGTTAAACATGCAATAATGCCTGGGGTTTAATTGCAGTGTTTTTTAATGCGAGAGTACTGGTTGGGTTAGTATACCAGCTTGTCTTGCATTGAAGTGTAAGAACATATGTTAAAAGTAGTACAGTAACAGACTCTAACCTAGTTGTTTTTATATCATAAAAAGATGTGTAGAGTATTGAAATTCACAGACAGAAAACCCAGTGAAAGACTTTTGAGTGGCCCATCAAAGAGTTTGAATCTAATGAACAGCGTTTAAAAGGTCACATCCTTTAGGGACAGGAAGAAATCCAGGGAAGTGCTTGCACAGCATTTAGTACAGTCTTCCGTCACCAGGATGTAGACATGTAGGCTGAAGTCCAACAAGAAATATAGTAAAAGCTAAAAAAAGCATCCACTGTAGAAAGTCTTGAAGCAACAACAAGTGGCAGCTTCCTGTCAAGCTTTAAAAAGTAGAAGAATATCTGAAACTGATTTTTCTCTTTAGTCTTTTGCAAAGTACAGTAGTGGTGCTTCAAGTCAGCTAAATGGTGAGCATCAAAAATGAACTCAGAGTGTAACAATCAAGATCAGTAGTTCTCATTCTGGTTAATGCTGAAAACATCAAACCCCCTCACCTGTGATCTTAAAAAAGCCTGTTTCTACTTTTTATAAACACAGTTTGTATTGTGCATGCATTCTGAGTGTACATTTAAATCGGCTTTTTAAAAAAGTGAGACAGAAATTGAGCTGCGTAGCATAACGTCTTAAAAAGCAGTACTCGTTGGGCGAGATGCAAAAAAATACAAAAGCAGTGAGATGCGACACAAATGACCTGTATATACATAGATGAACAGTTTTTTTTTTTTTTAAATGAACGGCCCCTCAGAAAAGCGCAGTGTACGTTTAAAGCAACCCTTTAAACGTTAAGAGTATACCTTAATATTTTCACGGCACACCACAAAAGCTTAACATTTAAAGACAAAGGCAAAATGACGCATTTGTTCCATCACTTCATCAATTACAGACACAGAACAATGGCCAGCAAAATAACGGCATGTTATATTGTTTGGCTAAAGCCTCTTGTCGCTGCATAATGGTGGAGAGTATCGTGTGTGGGAGTTTCCTGAAGGACTGGAGGACTCTCATGCACAAACGACGCTTCAGGCCGGCTAGAGGACTCTTTCAAAGTGAACAATCTGTCTCCTCACTAAAGGTCTCCCTCGCAGTAAACAGTATGTGATACTGTAGTGAAGGACGGTCACGGAGTGGCTAATCGGATGGACACAGCGAGTCTCCACCGGCAGAGCGAGAACAATGCAGCTGCGGCTGCTTAAGAGCAGCAGGTCCTGAGGCGCGACGCTGAACTGCGACCTTGCTCGTATAGACCGGTCCCTGCCACTACCTCTTTGACAAAACTTATGATTCATATAGCCCTAGTGCACTCTTTCGCTCCATCCATTTCTCTCGTTCTCACTCTCTTTCTCTCATTGCATGACCTTTACATCAGATTGCTGATAGTTATACTTTCCCCCCACCCCTCGGATGTCCTACATATCACAATAGCCTTGCCTTAAGTGAGAGCAAAACTCTTCATGACTCTCTCGCAATCGCATGTGAAAAAAGCACGGCTCGCATTGTCTCCAACCTCTGGCAGTGCCTTAATTAGAACACACTAAGGCTCCTCTTCGTTGTCTCTCTTTCTTTTTAGCAGTATAATTAGATTAGTGTCGGAGACCTGGTGTAATCGCTCCGAGGGAAGATGAAGGAGTGGGAGCGATGAAGGGAGACAGGTGGCCCCTCTTCGCTCTTTTTTCCCCTCTCATGCTCCGCTGCAGGACAATACGTGGAGACAAGACGAGGTACGGCCCTGGCCCCCTCCCTCCCGTCCTTCAATGCAGGTGTTTTGTGAGAGCGGTCCAGCTTCAATATGTGTGCGTGGGTGCGCGAGTGTAACCTCCACCCAGTGTGAACTGTTCGTGTTTATATGAGACACAAGAATGTACCAAGTAACTTAAAACCTCTAGCATAAAAGCGGACACACCTCAGAGGCATCTGAAGTAAAGAAAGGGGTAGGCCATCAATGATTTTATGAGTCACAAACGTGGGTTAATATGGAATTGTATTGTGTTTATGTTGCCGATACACTTATGTTGTATCGACCTCCAACCCCTCAAGAGATAAATGACCCTTTTCCCGCTCTTTTTGCTTTTCTGAAGGTATCTTGAAATCTGGCATTACTGTCCAAATCTCATTTTGCCTCCAGAACTCAAAGCTATTCAAGAGACCATTAAGATATCTAAAATAGGATGGGCTGGAGATATGTGACCTCTGGGATGAATCCAGTTTTCTAAAGTGGAAAGAGGAATTTCACTTTGGCTGGGTGATGTCTTAAATCATGAGTTGATGTGAACAGTGAAGGTATAAAATTCGATCTATCCAAATGGGCACTGCATTTATTGATTACCAAATCTATGCATCCAGAAAATGTGAAGATGTGCGGTTTCCATTTAGGCCATAAAAATGGCAGCTAATAGGTTTCCAATAAGACAAAACTTTTTTTCTCAAGGAGTGGCACTTGATAGCTCAGAAAGCAGAATCCTCTGTCAGGATGACTTTTTCTTTTATTGAAGATATCGGTATGTTAGAAAAGTGTTTGTACAGGTACAATAATAAGTAAATCATATTTAATAGGATAATTAGTTGTTTCTTCATGGATTTGGTTGTCTGTTCTTTATGAAAGTCTAAATTACATAAAGGTGCACACAAAGAAATAACCTGTGTAAATCAAAGCAAATGAATTAGACATCCAGAACACACTCAGGTCACCATAAATAAACCATTACTGAGGCTCATGTCACAGGGCTGATGTAGGTACCCATTAAGGGCACTGGAGAGAATATGTGTGAAGATTGCTTGCTTGTGGCAACAACAACTGCCCAAGCCAAGTGCTCTGCTCAACCACAGGGAAACAAGAGGAGATGAAACTAAATGCACTTGTTGAAAGAACAGGGCATCCGAGTGGCATGAATTTATCAAAGACCATATGACTAAACTAACCCAATGCAATAATATTGTCCCATTTCTGCCATAAACCTTTACCCTGCAAGATCGACTTGAAACTTGAAACAAAATCTTAATTCACCGTGTAACCTGACCGGTTAACACTCATCACATTCATTATGATATGAGCAGATGTCAACACTACTCATAAAGAACAGGAGAGTTTGTTTTCTCATGTGTTGGGTGACATGACAGTAAGACAGTCATTGAGTATTTACTCAAGGCTCTAAGGCCATTGTTATGCCTCAGCCTCTCCCTAAGGTCACTGGCATCAACTTAATTAAAGCTGACACACTGAAACATCATCCCTACAGCTGGTTCAACAAACCTGTCAAAACACAACAGCACCCATATAGGTTTAAGAAATATAGATCTGATTAACAATTTCCTTGATCTGTGAGGAGAAGACAGCTTGAACCTAAGAGGGGCACCCTACAGGACATATACTTAATACATAATTGATTGAAAAAAAAACTAAGGTTGTGTTAAAGCACATTAAAATAGCCCTTAAATTTATACGATTTCAGTCTTTTTACAGGTAACACAGTTATGCCAGTAGGTGGAGACAAGTCTTTATAAAGGAACACTTTTAAAAAACGATTCCTTCAAAATAATGATTCATTTAAGAATGAAACAACTGATTGTCATGACAAATGAGTCACTGAATAATTCAATTGATATGTTATACAAAAAACTTTCACATTCATTTTTAGCCCCAGACTGCCAACAATCGTTCCTTTAACCTAATTCCTCTAACTGATGTAATGTTAATAAAAAACTAAGAAATATCGAATTTGAAATGCATATCAGGGAATTCTGGGAACGTCAGATTACATTTTTTCCCTGTAAATTTTACTTTTTTTACACCTCCAAAAATGATGTTTTACCATAAAATTGTTCTGAAATGTCCTTTTCTGTTTTTCATCATATTTATTAGGGGAATTTACCAGTAACCATTTAACAGGTTTTTACTGTAGCTTTTTTACAGTTTTTTACTATTTAATAATTTTTTTAACGTGTATGCCAGAAGAAGTTGTTGCCGATTATTCCTATTGAAAAGTTACATAATGTGTGACCCTCTATTGCTAATCCATTGCGAAGTTTGCAACCAACATCAGCTACATCAGTTCTCTACTCTGACCCCTCAAGGTCTTGCAGAGTTTAGCTCAAACCTTCACATATAGTAAAAAAAGGCTATACGTCATCAAAAACAAATATGAACACAAAAGCAAAGCCACCAACAAATAAAATAATGTTGCAGTTCACTTTTGCTTGAATGCCTCAGACTCCACCCACCTGGTACAAATGAAACAATCTGATTGGCCGTTGAATCTGATGACTAAAAATTTGATTATAATCATTTGTATTCATTTCAGATTTTTGCGTGTGACAGTCAAAAAAAATAAAATAATAATAATAATAAATTAGGTAAACTTCAACGTTAATAAAAATATATGTTTATTAATATATTAATTTCTATTTTAAATTCAAAACATCAATGTTTTCAGGATTGTAGATATATTCTGTACACTGTGCATTTGCAATACAGCCTTTTATACATAATTTAAATAACAAGGGTATATAAAACAAGTTAAAGTATAATTTTGCAGTTAAAAGCAATACAACACAATACTACATTGCAATGATTACAATGGAATTTTAAACGATTATAGGCTGCATAACTGATGAAATTAAGAGGTCTGACATGGTTTGCATGTAATGAAATGGACTGTAATATAAATAGTATTTAATAAGTTCATAAAGAATTGAATGTAAATGATGACATAAAATACCTAATCCCCAAAAACTGGTTGGCTTGTTTTCATCTCATTCACCTTGTAGTCACATTCACAAATCAGTTGGGCAACTGGGCAGACATGGTTACCCCATGGATTTGCCTGCTTAAGTGTGTATTAAAATAAGTGTCATTCTGGGTACATTCAAAGGCGTTTTCCACACGTCCACAGAACGTCAGTCTTTCAAATGGATATCAGCATGAAACCCTGCAGTGAAGTTTAAATATTTGGGAGGAGGGAGAAGGAAAAAAAAAACTTTTGTTTCACCCCTCCTATTATAGACACACAGATTGTGCGCACACACAGAAAAGCCTTTTAATTACGATTTTATGTATTAAGATGACTCCCCCTCCGAGCAATCATTATAATTGTGTTTTACTGGCCTTGAAACTTGTTTAGGCAAGGATCTTGGCTTTATTACAATATTTTTCCAGAGTCTTTCAAGCAAATACTGTTTTGATGACGTGTTTTCACCCTACACATGACTCTTTTGAGAGCATTCTAATGCTTGTTAATGAGAGAGTCTCACTTTCATTTGAACACGGCTTTCATTAGTTAAATGCCTGCTCCTTGGGGGCCGCAAGATTTTAATTACCAAGAGGCCGTTCATAATTCTGACCGCTTTGAGAAGCATGCTTGGAATATTCTCTGGCAGGCTTTGTTTGTTTTGTCTTCATTCTTGCAGTTTTTGAGGAATTCAACTTCTCAAAAATTAATTTCAGAGAGAAGCTTTTCAAGGCTGTGCTTTGCAGTTAAATATATATAGATGAAGACTGCACTTTTATAACTACACCACATGTTGTCTTTGAAAAAGTCTTTGCACAATTTGTGCTGATGTGCTGATTATTCTACAGAATATATTCAAATTTGTTAGAAAAGCCTGCACACACTAAATCACATTGATACTGTTTTGTTTTCCTCTTAATTTTAAATGCTGTTATGTGGTAACAATTGCTTTGCTAGCAACACAACAGACATATCATGCTCAGCCAGGAGTAGCACTAGCTTGTGGTGAGATCCTTTGACAAGTAGTGCAGTGACTCCAGGCACCGGCTGGAAAATTACTCCTAGCCGTTAGCTCCCGATGCTAATTGTTTGTATTAAACAGTGTCTGACAGGAAAGGAAGTGCACAGAGGCGCTGAGAGCAGCGACAGGTCGTGTTAGCGTGGTGACAGTTGACTGGGCAGCCTGCAGCGGAGCTGGAGAAAGACTCTAATCTGCCCTGCTCGTTACTCTTGTAGCCTGTGGCACCTCTGAGACCTCTTGTTCTGTGTAAGAAACCCACAGCAGCTACACGCTACACCACAGCCAAGCTTGGTAAGAGAACACGTTAAATAACAGTATGACTTATGCCCAAGGAAAGGACAGTCACTTCAAAACATTTATCATATCCTTTTGTGATTTGGTATCGTTGCTACTGCAAAACCGTAAGAAGGCGGAGTTCACCTAGAAAGTGATATTATAGAAATTTCTTGCCCCCCAGAAATTAATAACTATGGATTTATTTCATATTTGTGAATTTATTTATTTATTTGTTTTGGGTTTTTTTTGTTGTTTTTGACAAATACCCTGGCCACTCTATTCATTACAGTCACAGTAGATTGAAGTCAAGCTAAAAAAATATATAAATTAATCTATCGGACAATACACTGTCATAAAAATATAATTTATCTTTTTTCATATTTATTTATTTTATTTTATTTAAAATAAAATAATATGACTTTTTTTGACTTCCTTTCAAATAATCGGTTGATCCAGTTCACAAAACATGTTGGAGTGATCAGTTTACATATCAAACTAGTCAGTTCCCCTTCAGTCGAGTTCACTCCGATGATACATATGGGATGTCGCATTAGAGACCAATCGTCTTTGAATCTTTGAGAAAAGGCCAATGAATATTGGCGTGCAGTAATTACAGCCATTTGCACCTTATCACAGCGCGAGTATAAGAGGGCACGGCTGGAATGCACATGCAGCTTTTCGCTTTTAGAGCCTCGTCTTATGCAGTGCATGCTGTTCATGTCAACGGGAGAAAGATCGGAGCGAATCCGGAAAATTAAAAGAGTTCCTGCGAGTTCGCATTCTCTCTTCGCTGGCAGCCAAAGTGACTGGGCAGATGTTGGACGATCCCTGCGGGCTGGAGTCTTTTTAAAGGCTGCTAAAAGAGATAACCAGCCTTTGCATACCAGTGAGACCTCTATCACTGAGTGCACAGCGTGCCGCGAGAGGTTCTCCCTGGGCAAACTAGGCGGAAAAGGACAAAATTCTCACGGTTTGAAAAGCGTTCCTCAGGATGCCGATCCGACCGTATGCTTCTGTGTGCGGGAGTTTCCTCACCTTTTTAGACGGGCACAATCACTGTCTTACGTGTTTGGGCCAGGAGCATACAGTTCCCCTTCAGTCGAGTTCACTCTGACGTTACATATGGGATGGCACATTAGAGACCAATCGTAGTGAATCTTTGAGAAAAGGCCAATGAATATTGCCGTGCAATAATTATAGCCAGGTGCACCTTATCATAACCAGCCTTTGCATACCAGCGAGACCTCTATCACTGAGTGCACAGCGTGCCGCGAGAGGATCTCCTTGGGCAAACTGGGCGGAAAAGGACAAAATTCTCATGGTTGGAAAAGCATTCCTCGGGATGCCGATCCGACCGTACGCTTCTGGGTGCGGGAGTTTCCTCACCTCTTTAGATGGGCACGATCACTGTCTTACATGTTTGGGCCGGGAGCACGCTGAGGCAGCGCTTGTGTATGACTCATACATTCACTGCAAGTGCATGACCATTGCTACATTGAGATTGCGCCTCTCATTTGCGAGGCGGCTCCCCTCGCGTCTTTCCCGCGGGGAGATGAAGAGCAGTGCGTTCCCCTAAAAGCCACCGGCTGAGCGTCTCCTTTGGTGCATCCCAAGAGATGTCATCCGCAGCATCAGAGGGTAGTCGGGTAGCGAGACTGACAATGGTGAGGGTCAGTGGCCCTTCACGGTCACTGCTCCGTCCTAGGCAGACGTTGAGCTCTCGGCTATGCACCTCAGAGCCGAGGCAATTAGGTTGGAGGTGCCACGTGCAACCCCGTCTGATCCGTCTCGGCTGGATGATTGGTTTCTGAGTTCTCTGACCCTGTCGCCATCCCCCTCAGTGCCCTTCTTCTTGGAGGTGCATGAGGAGCTGACCAGATCGTGGCGAGCCCCGTACTCGTTACACCTGACCCCCAGCTCCTCTCCCCTCTCCGCCCTCGACCGGGTGGAGCCAGGGGGTACGGGTTAGTTCCCACAGGTTGAGTGCTGCGGTGGTGCATCTATGCCCACGCAGTGCCGCCGCCTAGCGGGGACCGCCACGGCTCCCGTCTGAGGCGTGTAGGACCTCATCCACTCTTGAGGGCCGGGCTTACTATGCCACTGGACAAGCTGCCACCTCCCTGCATGCGATGGCCACACTTAGATTGTACCAGGCCAAAGCATTAAAATATTTGCACAAGGGTGGGTCTGATCAAGGGGTGATGCAGGAACTCCATGCAGCGACCGACCTCACTCTACGGGCGACAAAGATTTTTGCATGTGCCCTTGGCCAGGTGATGTCCACGGTAGTGGCTCAGGAGCACCACCTTTGGCTGAATCTGGCACAGATGGCTGACGTTGACAAAGTTCGCTTTCTTGACACTCGCATCTCCCAGGCCGGCCCCTTCGGCGACACTGTCGAGTACTTGGCCCAGAAGTTCTCGGCAGTCCAGCAGCAGACTGAGGAAATCACTCACATCGTGCCATGCAGGGAGTATGCCAAGCCCCATACCAATATGCACCCGGCGCCAGGATTGGTTTGCAGCCACCGACCTTCGGGTCAACCGAGAGAAGAGCAAACTCTGCCCAGTGTAGAGGTTCTCTTATCTCGGTACAGAGCTGGACTCGATCGCTACTGCCCGCCTCACGGGGCAACAGGCCATGCTGACATGTCTGAGGTCATTCAGGCACAAAGGAACAGTACCTCTCAAAACTTTTCGAGGCTCCTGGGGCATATGGCAGCCACAGTCGCAGTAACGCCACTGGGGCTTCTTCATATGAGACTGCTTTAGCGTTGGTTACACGATCGAGTCCCGAGATGGGCATGGCACTGTGGCACTCTCTGGATTGGCGTTTCCCCCGGAGAGTCGCCACCTATTCAGCCTGTGGTCAGACCTTGACTTCCTGCGGGCCTTAGTGCCCCTGGGACAAGTGTCCAGACATGTTGTAGTGCACACGGATGGCTCTTCCATGGGTCGGAGTGCTGTATGCAATGAGCCGGCAGCCTAGGGTCCAAGAACTGGCGCCCGGCTGCTGTGGCATACCAATTGCCTCGAGTTATTAGCCATGCTTCTGGCGTGCGTCACTCTCAACCGATGCGGCTCCACAAGCCCGTGCTAGTCCGCATGGACAACACTGCAGCTGTCACGTACACCAACCGCCAAACTGGTGTACACTTCTGCCACATGACACAACTCGCCTGCCATCTGCTCCTGTGGAATCAGACGCGGTTAAAAACGCAACACGCTATTCACATTCCAGGGACAGAATGGCAGCTCCACCCCCAGGTAGTCCAGCTGATCTGGAGCGACTTCGGCGAGGCAGAGATAGACCTCTTTGCCTCCACAGAGTCCTCCCACTGCCGCCTGTTTTACTCCCTTGCCGACGCGGCCCTCGGCAGGGATGCACTGGCGCACAGCTGGCCTCCGGGGCCAAAATACGCCTTTTCCCCAGTGAGCCTCCTTGCACAGACCCTGTGCAAGATCAGGGAGGACGAGGAGCAAGTTCTGCTGGTAGCGCCATACTGGCCCTCCTGGCCCTCCTGGACCTGGTTTGCCGACCCAATGCTCCTTGCGGAATGCTTTGACTCTGAAAGTTTATGTTGCGGCCATTGCAGCATTTCATAATGCAGTAGAGGGTCAATCCCTAGGTAAGCACCAACTCATCGTAAGGTTCCTTAGAGGTACGCGTCGGGTTAATCCCCCAAGAATGCCCTTGATACCCTCTTGGGACCTTGCCGCCGCCCTAACTGATTGGGTGGTGGAAGCCTTCTTCTTGTCATATCTATAACAAGGAGAGCTGTGCCCCCTAGGTCTGAAAGCCCACTCAACAAGGAGTGTTGCCTCCACCTCCACCTAGCAGATATCTGTAGAGCTGTGGGCTGGGCGACACCAAACACCTTCGCCAGGTTTTACGAACTCCGCGAAGAGGCTGTGTCTTCCCGTGTCTTAAATCAGACAAGCAGGTAGCGGGAAGACCGGCGGTGTTGGCTTGCTGTTGTGCTTTCTCAGTGGTTTCCCGATGCCTAGGCGAACCCCTATCCTCCTGCCCTGCAGTTGGACTCAGAGCAGAGTCAGTCCTGTAGGTAACCCACATTCCCTGAAGGAGGGAACGGAAACGTTACATCCCCTTGCCACGACCCTGGGTCGCACTGACGCCGTCTCGGCTCCTCAGCGAAAACCTGCATTTGCATTCCAGGCATGCCCTCTTATACTTATTCTTATACCCTCTTATACGTAACCTTAGACGTTACTTATTCATTATTAGTGAATTCAGTATTGTTAATTTCTGTAAATTATTGTTAATGTTCATTTGCGATTTAGTTTTTTTTAACTTAAACAGGAAAGAAAAAAAGTATTATTATGAATTATGGAGTCATATTTTGGTCAAAAGCAATGGTTTAAAGTTAATTTGTTTTTTCCTGCTCTTTGGACTCCCATTCTGATGGCACCCATTCACTGTAGAGTCAGTGATGCAATGTTAAATTTATTCCAATAAAGAAACAAACCAATCAATATCATGAATGGCCTGAGAGTGAATAAACTCTCAGCAAAATTCTTCAGAAGCTTCCTTTAAAAGCTTCAGTCCCCAATTACAGTTTTAATAGTATAGAAAAGAGCATCCATCACATTATTCAAAATATAATTATTTTGTAATCCACAGAATTCATAGATTAGAAACCACATGCGGATGATAGTTGAACTTTTGGTTGAACTGTTCCTTTAAAATATATCTCTCAAATGAAAAGAAGCTTTTTGAATCCATCATTTTATTTCATTTGAAAATATGAGGTCATTTTTTTTATCATGGCAGTAGTGGCTATTACCAACATACAGTACGAGTAGAATCAAGGACTAGAACTGAAAACAAAGACTCTCACAGCTGAATGAAGGTAAAAAAAGAAATGACAAAATCAGTGCTGAGGAGTGGGGAACTCTCCTAAGTGATTTTCTAGGCTGTTACACACACTGTGCGGCGAGTATTGAGTGATTCCCAAAGGTAGTTAAGATCGCTTTAGGCTAGTTTAGACTCATCTTAAGGAGATGGAAACACGACTCTGTAAATGTTTGTTCGACTGGCGGTGTCTGGGGGGAGATGGAAGCTCCTTGAAGCTATTACAGCAAATCAAACACATAGACACATTTTATTGCTATGAATACCATTTAAGATGTGTAACTACTTGGGGATTGGTGGGGAGATAAATGAAGAACATATGGAACATGAGCGTTAGCCTTTTGCAGGCTGCATTAAGTGTGTCCACAGTAGCTCCAGGCTGAGACAAGAGGAGAACAGAGTAGCGGGCACTGACCCTCTCAGGCCTCTTGCCCCAGCAGATGGAGGAGAAGGCAGAGCGGGCACAAAGTGCTGGCACTGCCCATTTTGGCACCACTGGAAAGTGCCAAAGCAAAGCAGAAAGCCAAGATGTGTATCCTTTGTCTGTCTTCATAAACACAGTCTCCCCACACCCAACGGGCAACTGTATTTTCTCTCCCATTAGTCACTTTCAGTTAAAGATAAAAATTAAATCCCTAATAGAATATCTGTTGTTTCTCTTCTTTAATTGTTTGCTTATTTAAACCAAAACCATGAATGGTTGTAGCAGGAAGCTAAAACGATCAGGTAATGCAGATTTGCAGATTTGAATAAATATTCTGGATTCAGTACAAGTTTTGTTTAATCAACAGTACTTGTGGCATCATGTTTATTGCACAAAAATGAATTTTGACTCATCCTTGCTTTTCTATTCGAAAGCAAAAATCTGGGTTTCAGCGAGGCACTTACAATGAAAATGAATGGAGAAAAAAAATAAATATTAAAACATCCTCCAAAAACTGGCTCTGTTCACTTCCATTATAAGTACCTCATAACCATAACCACAAAAACAAATCTGAATTATTTTCGTGTTGAAAACTAAATGCTGTTGATTGAGCTAAGCTTGTACACAATCCAGAACCGTCCTTTAAAGTAGATGTTTATGAACTGTTTCTTCACATTTTTACATTGTAGACGTCAAATAATCATTAAGATGTTTAGTTTAATTTGTGTACTGCATGTCATGCAAAAAGCACTCTCAGTGCCCAATTAACTAATTAGTGTGTCTCAGTTGACTCATTATTGTTTTTTCAATCCTTCAACTGTTTTTTAACATATGTAAAGCATATGCTCAGTAATCACAATGCAACTCCCTCTGAAACGCAGCTCCACTTTATAACAAAACTAGCGCCACAAGAAAGAAAGAAAGCGAGGGAACAGCAGAAGAGAGGTTTTTTTTTTAGACTGTGCCGGCTCCTTTGGAAGGAGCTTCTTGCCAGGCCACCTGTCTGTGAGCATGCCAGCTGTACGTTTGCGCTGAGGAGTGTCACAAACGCTCCACGCTTCCAGCAGCACATTAGCTGCACTTGGCACTACTTCCTCATGTGAAGGAAGAAGCGGCGAGAATCAGATGGATACATTTTGCCTGGGGTGGGGGGGGTTTCTGGAGGAGGGGGTTGTGAAGGTTGAGTGGCTGTCGGGTTTTTCCTTAATTCCCCCCACCCCCCCTCTTTTGGTTCAGTTCAAGAGAAGGAGTGCCAGTGGAAAGCAGAGACACCTGGTGCTGCCTTCAAGCAGTAGCTAAGTGGAAAGGAGCAACTTGGAAAGAGGCATTGTTTTATACACCTTAACCTCAGCTACAGTACGTCCATCTTCTCTGAGAAGCATTCAGACGACGAAACGATGCCCAAACTTCAATCTAAATGGTTAGATCGCATCCACACAGGCAAATTAGCAGCAATCAGCTCCCCTCCCTAAGGAATCGGAGTAGTCAAGATAATTGCAGCAACATTTGCCAACAACTCTGACACAACCTGACATTTCCAGGAAAGGTAAATGGCTAAGGCACATCGCTGGGAAGGAGAGATGAGCTGATGAAAAGCCATTATGGACACAATAATTGGATAAATGGCCATCAAAGTTAAGAGTAAGATGGATGACAGTGGATATTGACAAAACAAATATTGGTGAAGCTTTTTAACACTTGCACAAGTGCGTAATGCATAATTGCAATAATGCGGTGGTTAATTTTTGGATGACATTCATGTAATAAAGTATATCAGTTTGCAATATGCTATGTAATTCTACGTCTTATCAAGGAAGCTGTTGGTGCACAACAATAATAATGTTAATTTTAAGAAAGAAGATTTTTTTTTTGTTTTTTTTTCAGTTAACTACGCAAAGATCCATTTAATACCCAATGCCTTGTAGTGTCAAAATTAGAAAGCATTAAGAATTATAATAAATGTAAAAACTATTCATTAATTACTGAGTTTTGCACTCATGATTACTTGATTGAATCATTGATTGCAACCTGATTGAATTTCATATTCCCTCGTGATACAGATTTAGTTGTTAAACCACCATCTACTTTCCCCAGTTCAAATTCTCAGGTGTAAAACATCATAACAATAATAAAAAGGAAAACATAGGAAAGGATTGTTAGAAAAATATGTTATAATAATATTGATTGGAACTACACTATGGGAAACATGAGGAACAAATACGACCGAAATAAATTGTCCTCAGATATGCTGAAGAACAATATGAACGGTATTAAAACTGGTTCTCATGAAATACAGTTTTCCCAGCCTCCGATGTTCTTCCAGCACCTGAAAACAAGATCTGTAGCACTGTTATCTGCTCAGTGAGAGAACAGATGTGTTTGCTAGAGCGCTTCATATCGTTCCATGAGGCAACAGGAAACACTGTAATGACACAGTGTGTTGTTGTAGCCTGGTTTTTCCTTTCAAATAAACACAGACAAAGCAGATTGATAGGAATTCAGCTCACACATTCTCTTTATCTCTTTATCTTTCTCTGCCCCTATACCTGGGCTCATTATGTTGAGCCAAGATATTTTCCTGAACTTTTTTTGTTTGTAAACAAGAGTGAACAATAACAATGTTTGTTTTGTTGTTGTTTGTTTTTTTATTATTATTGTTTAGCATTGCTTTTTAGTTGTTTGTTAGAGTTTTGTTTGTTTGTTAGAGTTTTGTTTTTCTTATGCATTGCTTTTTATGTTTGTTTGAGTTTTGTTTTATTGAGTTTTTTTTTTTCTTTATTTGTTTGGAATTTTGTGTTTTGTCTTATTTTCTGTTGTGAAAGCACTCAAAATAATTAAATTACTCAAGACTTGATGATACAAACATTTAGGGTTCCATAAATCTCAGGAACTACCAGGAATTAAAAGGCTTTGAACTGGACAAGATTTGAAAAGAAATTAAAGGGATAATGAAGATTTTTTTTTACTTTTTAACATGTAGCTCAAAAAGTTGCAACAGAAGATTAGGGTTAATTATCTACAGTATATTCAAGATATTCAATTTGTTCAAACTTAGCTTCTTTTTTTAAAATTGTCAATCATAAGGGTGATAGATTTGTTGCCACCATCTGCGTGACCTATTGTACTGCAAATTAATTCCCACACGACTGACTGGTGAAAAGAAACAGCTCCTCTAAAGAATTCCTAATAAGTTCCTCTTCTTCTTTGTTATAAAATAACTGCTCTAATGTGGCAAAACAGAAGTAGCCTTCCTACAAAGCAAAACAACACAAGGCTTTTTTCCCGCTACCCTGCCCCCTTCACTCCACTCCTCCACACCGCCACCCTCTTTTGTGTCTCACTCTGTTTTTCTCAGTCTCTCTTTTCCTCACCTCTTTTTATTTCACAGAGGTGAAATTGAGTCCTGGAGTCTGTCAGGTCTCGTCCGACTCTCTCAAGGTGAGAGGACATGCCTCCCCTGGCCCGGTGCCGGTGGGTTCTCCCATCTCGCAGAACCGTTTAGGGAGATGGGACGGACAGTGAGAGTGACAAGGAGGTCAGTTCCACGGCTTCCGGGGAGAGCAGATGGCCCTCGGTGTGGGCTTTTTTGTCCATCATTGTTTTTCCTTTGCTTCGTTTTTTTTTTCCAGGGGAATGTGCTGAGAACACAATGGCCTGGAGTGAGTGAGTTAGAGCTCCTGGCAGGGAGAAGGCCAACGCAGAGCTCTGGATGTTGGGTCTAAATCCCCTTTACCTCAGGGAGGGACTAACAGCTCTCTTCCAGCCAAGGTTACTAAAGACCCATCCAGCCATTGCGCTGTTTAACCCAAAGAGAAAGTAACGACCTGGCGTACCCTGCAACATTCAAGGGTAACTTGTCCTTAACTTGCTATTTTAATTATATATTTAAAGGGATTGTCCTCCAAAAAAAAAAAAAAATCTGTCATCATTCACTTACCCTCATGTATTTCCAAACCTGTGTGGTGGGTTTTTTTTTTCTGTGAAACAACAAAGAAGAATTTTTTTTTTACATTTTGGATTGGTTTGGTCGATGAAGAGAAAGTCAGTGTGGTCCAAAACAACAACATTGGACCCCATTGTCTTTCACTGTATGGGCTTTACATAAACAAATATATCTTTTGTGTTCCAAAGAAGAAAGAAAGTTTTGAAATTACATTGGAGCGATTACTGTAAATGGCTATTTATGACAGAGTCCATGAGATTTTTTTTTTATTTACTTATTTTATACTTTATATGCATTGCACATAATGATTATTTATAATAGTCGTGAGTAGTTTTAACACCATCTGATAGCAGAAGACAGGTGCAGTCACTTCCCAGGAAACTGCTGGGTGTGTCTTTCTCCCAAAGTGACATCTGCTGACGCTGTTAAACCATAAAATAACAAACATCGAATATAATAGTGTCTACAAATAATACCGCCTGCAGCACATTCAAACCTGTTGTTTATATGCTGACACAAAAGTGTGTCTGTCAGCTCTGAAGTGTGTGTTTTTATTTTAAAGACGATAAGAGGCCATAAAAACTGAAATAAGACATCACTGGAACTTTGAATATACCTCAGACCCCCTCAGGCAAGTACGCTCAGGACATGGGGAACGTCGTTTCTCTTTGTCGGCAGCAACACACTGTGGCGTTGCACTTTAAAGGAAGTTCTAGGTAATTGAAAAAGGGAAATTTGAGAAGTGTCCGTGAAGTGCTTTTGTCACGATTGTTCAGTTCTTCTCCTTTCATGCATGAAGGAGTTCCCCTTTGCTCTTTTAAGACTGTGGAGAGGAATAAGAACGGGTGCACTTCTCTGAGAAGTATTATCGGTTTGATATATGCACTTCTCCAAAAGTGACCTTCAAGCTATTACTTAACGTAACCTCGAACTGCTTGCATTAGTGAATCAGGTAGTATATACTACTTTCTGATGAGAACAAACAGTGCAGAGCATGAAATATCGTTTATGCCTTTGTTATTTATAAATATATCTGTAAAACAGTACACACACACAAATATGCAAAAAAATTAATTTGGTCCTGTGTTGTTTTAGATCTCATTGGTTTTTATTGAATGGTCACTTGTTGGAAAAGACATTCTTCTTTCAAAAAAAGAAAGAAAGTCAAATGGGTTTGTAATGACATAAACTATCCCTTTAAGTGTGATGAGAAGAAAAAAACATCTTGTCATGGATCATAACGTAATGAAACATAAAACTGGTGTTGCTATTGAACATATTAATGTTAATGAGGCAAATGATACTGTAAATTTTCCATTGATGGCATTTTGAACGTTTCTCCAGGGATTAACGTCACTCGACAATTAGACGCACAGCAGTGCATGACAATCGCAAGGGAGCCCCCGTCATAAAAGACATGGTCACTTTACACTCAAAGAGACAGATCATGTCTCTCATGAGATTGATCACATATGTACACACCTATACAAATTCACGTCTGCCCGTGTGCCACATCTGGAACCACACATTTGCATTGTTCAAAAGTAAAATATGTTGCTCCATTTTGAGTGTCTTAAACCCATGACACAATAACAACATACTTGAAACTTGTAAATTATGTATTTAAAACAATGCAAAGGGAGGGTTGGGGGTTCATTTCCACCAAAAACTTTTTAGCTTATCACTTGTCTTTATACCTTGCAATCACAACATGGTTTCTTGAAATTGAAGTTTTAGCCCTTATAAATGAATCTATATATTCTATTGAGACTCATAATTGCAATTTGTCTCACAGTAAGATTTGAAATCCTTGTATATCACAGTTTTACTTTATATCTTGCAACTTTACTTTATATATTGACTTTATTTCTCCTAATTATGACTTTGCTATTGTAATTTTGCAATTGGGATGTAATTTGTGACTTAATATTTTACAGTGTGACTTTATGTCTTGCACTTATGACTTTGCTTCTTGTAATTGTATTTTTATTATGAAAATCCAATCATAATGATAATTATATTGTGTAATTGTGCATTTCTCATAATTGGAACTTTCTTATTGTATATACAACTTTTTCCCATAATTGTGTCTTTATAATTATATGTAATTGTGATTTTACGTTTTCATATTTCGGACTTCATAGCTGAAATTAAAATTATTATTAAGTTCAAAATGTACTATTAAAAGGATAGTCCACTTTAAGGAATGATAATTCTGCCATCATTTACATATGCTTGGGTTATTCAAAATCTGTATAAATTATAATATAAATGCCGAAAAACAAAAGAAAATATTTAGAAGTTTCAGTTCCCAGTGGTATTTTTTTTTCCTACATACAGTTGAACGTCATTGGGAACTGAAAATGTTTTTAGCAAAACTCTTCAGATTATTTTCTTTTGTGTTTCACTGAAGAAAGAAAGCCTTACAGGTTTGGAACAACATGAGTGTAAGGGAACTGCCCACCCTCATGTGGCGTGAGTGTGTGTGTGTGTATGTGTGTGTGTGTGTGTGTTTTTAAACTAGATGCAAATGATATTTTTTGAAAGATGCATTTAATCTGCAGAGACATGTTAGAATTAGCATGACACTTGTGATGTGAATGATCAGGGACTGGATGTGAGTAACCTATATGTCTTGTTCGAGAGAGAGAGAGAGAGAGAGAGAGACGATTGGGGGATGTCACTGCATCCTTCAACAGGGGCTCAGGTGTGGCCAAATATGCCTAGCGCTGCTGCTTCCTCATGCACACAGCCTTCATTACACACTCTCTTTGAAACTTGAGGCCAATTCATCTCTGCTCGCATGTCGTTTTTTCCACTTCCCATCATTATACTCAGATATGTGAGCATGTCTTAGTCATGTGAGCATCACCCACACACTTGTTTAAGGCACAAACTGCAATAAATGAAGTCCCCATGATGTATTCTCTCACAATAGCACCTTTTTTCAGAATGCTCTGCTTTACAACCGCTCTCTCAAGTCGCCACGTGCAGATAAGTGGACAGTCAGTCAAACAAAAAGCGACATGAATTCTGAATACATATTCACACAAAAGACAAGTCACGGATGTGAGACGCACACTGTCGTCTCTCATGGAAGCACAAAAGAGCTCACGGACAGGCGAAAGAAAGACGGCGACCCGGCTGTCCTGGGGGTCTCTCAAAAGTTGTTTGTTTTTTTGATTGAACCATGTTGTTGTCACTGGATGTTATTTAAGGACTCAAGACAAAAAGGGGTGCTTGTTTTTGGCATGAACTCACAAAGATGTCAGCACAAATAAAGCTATTGCTGGAACCTTTTTTTTTCTTTCTTTCTCGTGCTCTGAAAAACATCAGAGAATGTCCAAAATGAGAAATAGTTGATGGGGTGATAAGCGCTCCAGTCGGGGGGCAGGCAGGTGGGGGTAAATCTGCTAACTGCACCCCTGAGGGTTGGACTGGGCCGGGGAAGAGTCAGCCTGATGAAATAGAGGCTGATGACCCCGTGACCCTCAGCTAAAGGGCAGGAGATCTGAATGCAACCTACAACTTATAATGGAAATCAAAAACCTGGAAATTAAATGAAGATTTAATTAATGAAAAATCTGCTTCTTAATGAGACACTGAAAGCAGCTCCCTCTTATAAACGCTTGCGTCCTCTAGGGAGTGATACACACATATTGTATTTACATTATTCTCCTCCCACACACACATATGTGCGTGCCCACACACACTGCTCATGTCATCAGCAGACATACTTTCCCTTGTGTGTGCTTTTATTAAAATGATAATAGTATGACATTCTAATGTTAAACATAATAAAAACATGTTTATATATAATACATTTTATATATTATAATGTCATCTGTTATAATATATTATAATTATGATATATTCACTATCATCCAGACGTATAGGGTCAGTATACATACATGCATATATATATATATATATATATTTCTTTCTTTCTTTCTTTATTTGAAAGAAAGAAAGAAAGATCAATAATAATACATTTTTTAACCCCAAAATGTCCAGCACATCTATTTTCAACACTTATATTAATAAGCAATATTACTTTTAGCAGCACATCAGCATATTAGAATGATGATGAAGAGTCATGTGACACTGAAAACTGGAATATTAGCTGCTGAAAATCCTGCAAAAAATAAAATTATATGTTAAAATATATTAACATGGAAAACTATTTATTTAATTTTAATTTATTTATACAGATTTTACTGTATTTTTGATCAAATAAATGCAGTATCGATGATCATAAAAGGTTAAAAATATTAAGAATGTTGCTAAAACCTTACTAAAGGTTTTTAAAGGTAGTGTTCATTTTATTGCCAAAAATGTATCAAAGTGACATACTATACACAATATTTAATTACATGTTAAAGAAATGTATATTTGTTCTTAAACAGTGACTTGTGAACTGTGCCTCACTTAACGTGGTTGTGTGTGTGTGTGTGTAATATATTGTTATAAATATAAAAGTTAGATATTATTTGTTCTTTTTTTCTTTTTTCTTTTAACCTTTCAGGTTTTTGTAGTTGGCTTAAATTGTCCTACAATATGACAACCGGATTTTAATAGTCCTAATATTCATTGTAACCACTCAGTTAACATGAGGTCATAAAAACAGCATGTATAATTATACAAGTATTTTTGAAATAGTTTTAAATGAAGTGCAGCACGCCGCACTGCAGGTTAACAGCTCAAATTTTAATCAGCATTATCAGATGTATTTTTAAAGACTTTGTTTTACATGTAACATCAGAACCCATCTTGTTGTCTTCTTGCCAAAATGTGTCCTGCTGCAGGGAGTGATAATGCCCCCTACGCCACTGTTTGCTTATTCGATAGAGTGGATCAGTGTGTGTGAATCAGCACTTCAAACACAGAGAGATAATCAGACGTGTACACACACACAGTCAGAACCATCACTCCACACTGCCAAACTCCAAAGTCTGTCTCAAACAGTCAAAGTTGTGTGACCCTTACCCTCGAGCAGATCTGTGCCAATAAAAGGTAGGAAAAAAACTCTATGATCTCTTCTTACGAATAACATTGACATTCTTCTGCTGGTCTGTATTAGCGGTAGGGCAGGTGAAAAAGTTGAAGGTGAAAGCAGGTAGTAACCCGTGCTCTCTGTCTGACTTTGGCATTTAGTGGCGCTTCTAAACTGTGTCTTGTTTTGACAGATAGGAGCAAAATTAGCACTTGACCTATCTGATGTGACATTCCACCCCACCCTTTCCCTTACGCACGACACAAGCGCTTTATGAGGGTGGTATCCTTCTCTCTCCACAGGCCTTCATTTCTAAAAGAAAAGAGGGGATGAGAGAGGAGAGCAGAAGGGGGGAGAGGTGAGAATAGATGATTGTCTGTGGGTGTTCGGTTCAACACACACAGCACATGTCTCCCCCTGCTGGTCAAGGCATGCCATTGAGGAGAATGGCAGCGAAGTCTTTCAAGTAGGACTCTATGTTTTTGAAAGCGATCATAATATTTACAGTTAAATCCCACTTTATTAATAAACCACTATATTTTTTTAATGTGAGAACGGATGCAGCTATTCTGGTGTAATTCGCCTCTGCTTCCAGTCGTTTACGCTGCTTGATACCAACTGGTATTTCTTGTCATATTTTTTGAATTTGTTATCATACAAATGCATTTGTTTTTACTGCTTGTTATTCTTTAACCGGAGCTGCAAAATAATCAGAAGTCTTGCACAATCACAGAAAATTGCTTATTTCCATGTTGCAAAATACAGGGGCATGCATCTGCACTGTATAAAGGTCCTTAATCACAAGATTTCTTTTAAAACTTTAAAAACTACTTTATAGATTTTTGGTCCTGTATTATATTAGGCGGCTTTAAGTACAAGGTACTTTGGTGGTATGGTGTAAGAGTTGAGTCAAAAGTGTAATTATAAATGTAATTACAGAAATTAAAAACAGATGTAATTACATGCAGGTATTTTTAAAATATAAGTGCAATGTAAAGACATATATGTACCCGATGTGCATTGCATCAAATTATAAGTGCATTACATCAAATGATATATTAATATAACATAGGACCAAGTCTTTAGGAAAAACATTTTGTCAGCTGAACAATGTTGTTAAACAGCAGTACAACAGTACATTGAACTCACAATAGTTTACTGTATACCTTACAGCCTTGCTTTAACTTTATAGTCTATAGACAATACAAAATATTGAAAATCAAAATAACACAAACTGATCTGAAGGATGCTTTTTGACCTAATATCAAGTCTTTTTTTGACAGACTAGATATAACGCAAAGCATATTCTAATCCCATCCCAGAGGCATTTTAAAGTCTTTTAAATCTGATTCGCTGAGACCCGTCTTATATCTTGTCTAACATGCTTGATGTGACCCAAAATAAAGGCACTGAAATGAAGCATGTAAAATATAGGTCCACTATTAGAGAAATTAAAAAGAAGAAATCAATGTATGTCTGATTCTATGCTTCATGCTGACATCATGCAGCGGTATTAATACCGCATATTTGTTCGAAAGTTCTCCATAATGCAGTGAATGATTGAATGCTCGTCGTTAGAGATGCAATAGCTTGTCATTTCCTGGGTTATGTGGGAGATTAGTGCTCTAACTGCTGTTTCAGCCTTGTAGTACTTTTCCCCCTTGACCTCAGATGTCTTAGTAAGACTCTGCCATATGTCTGAGTGTCTTTATTAAACGCTCACACAATTTCAACATGCTTTACAGCTTAAGGCCAGGCATATTTTTTAAATCATGCTTTCAACTTAATAAAATGACATACGTTCAGCCGTCACTGCAATCTCCTTAGCTCGACTTGAAGATTTTTGTAAGCATCTCTGACCACTGAAACAACGTCATTTCATCACTGCAAGCAATCCCAAAAGTGCTTCTTTTAGATGATTGGAAAATCCATTGTCTCCATGTCTCATGATTAAACTAGTTTTAGTGAAATTAGGACAATGTAGACTTGCCCTCACGCTTAGATTCTTCTTCATTTTACTGAGAAATTTGATCAAAGAAAGAGCACAGGCGGAGGATTTGAAAAATCTGAGTGACAATATTCATTTGCCGAGATGATCGGCAGATACCTCGCTCGTTTTAGATAAAATAGTCAATGTGTAATCTCTGCTGGAATCAGGATGAGCATCTTAACCAAAAGAGACTGGCAGGAAAATCACGAGGGTGAAATTTCCACAGGAATGAAAAATCCTTAATAGATATTTCCTTAATAGTAAGAAATATAGAGTCTTTGCTGAAGTTTTCTGCTTCTCGGGTTGTTCTTCTGAGAAAAATACACTAGTAATATCATATGTTTGGCAGCCTGTTGCATCTCAGAGTAATAAATAAATAAAAAGACAACTGCAATATTTAATTTCAAAATTATGGCTTTACTTTTGACCTACTGATGTTCAGTTATGACTTTATATCTAACAATATTACTCTTGCGAGGTGACTTT
>JAUMHI010000061.1:12149519-12179377 GCA_032359435.1 Enteromius unitaeniatus
AGATCTTTACAGTTGCAACATTTTACTTCTCATATTAGCTTTTTAATAACTAACATTTGCCACTTTGTAGTTCACAATGTGAGTATATTTCGTAATTCCGACTATGAATCACATTATGGCTTTATTTTTTATTGTATTGTTTTAAATGTGTAACTTTGTACTCATTGTGATCTCAAACATTTCTCATACATACTCCTCCAAAAACAAGTGATGGGCTGTTCTGTCCAAATTATATAAATTGTATAGTTATATCGCATGTCGTCAGTTGTCCCATTCATGTCTAGTTTTTCTATTTCTCTCCAGGAATTTCAGCAGAAACATCTGCAGCAAAGTTATACTTCTATAAAAGATGACTGAGGACTCGTAAGCTATGAAAGCAACCTCTGAGCAACAGCATTTTCCTCTGGAAAGCGGAGGACAGAACCTGAGTTCAGCAGGAGCCGGGCGGCTGTGAGGTCGGAGATGTGCATTATTTAGTGGGACAGAAGGAGTTTGCGGGCTGGAGGAGTGAGCGTGTGTTCACAGGACAGGAGGAGAGATGCGGGTGGAGGGGTGAGTGTCTCAGGTGCGAGTCAGGAGTTTCAGCTCAGCGGCTCTCTGATCAGCCAACAAGCACATCACGCCGCGTTAGCACTGGGTAGGTGAACAGACTGTCGCATCGTGTAAAGGAACGGACACTGTTTCCTGTGGTTCTAATGCCAGAACTGAGTGGGGTGCAGGAGTGCGAGAGAGAGAGGGAGTAAAAGAGATAGATGGAGAGAGAGAGGGGAGTTCAGCATGAGCAGACAGATGGAAATTACCCTGGCAAGGTATCAGAGAGAAGCTGCAACAAAGACCTTTGTTTAGTTGCTTTAGAATCCCATGTTTTCCGCAAACCATAAGATGACAGCCATGCATATTCATTCGCTTATTTGCATGAAAACTTCTGGTCCTGTCCAGATTAGCATTACATTTTTAAAATGCTGTTTCATGTTGCGAGTAAAGAGGAGGACTACCTTAGGCTGTCTCGAGCATCTTTTCAATTAAACACGCGACAAAAGTCCTTCTTTTCAACAAAAGCCTCTCATGCCTGATGTCTGAACAGCTCTTACGCACAAGCACGCACATCAGCCTTTCTAGCTAATGTGAACATTTGAATGCGAATACGCGGCCGTATCAGAAGAACGATGTTGTGCTTTTTACTCTAAAACAATCTTCTTGCCTCCAGGGTTGTGCAATGTAAAGGCAGGCCCAGTGTACATGGCAAAACACAACAAGCTATTTCACACTACCAATTAGCAATTGTAGCATGCTGGCTCTCAAAGCCCCATTAAAATCGCCTGTGGCGTTGGGTACGTCCTCCGTTTTAATAGCTTCTGAAACCCTTTCTGTTGCAGTAGAATGAGCCATTGAAACCTCGAACAGCAGAAAGATGGACTTGATGTTGCTCCGTTCTGCGGCATACACTTGGACATCTGGTCAGTGGGACATTTGAGAGCGAGGCTGGACCGCAGAAGCAGGACACCTAGACTTCTATCCAAAGTCAAATGAGTACTCAGAGAGGCTTAATAGGAGGGTTAAAATGGCTGACTTCACTCTAATATGGCCTGCTTTGTCAAGTACAGAGAGTCGGAAGTTGGTGACATTAGAGGAAATTGAACTGGCATCGGAACAAGACTTTGTATGCAGCAATTTTAAACTTTTAACTATAAACATTATGCACTTGCATACTATGTGTTGCATACTAATGTTTTCTTTATTTAAATTGTTATTTGTTAATTTGTGTGCATGTGTGTATTTATTTATTTTTTTTATTATTTTTATATTGGTACCATGTTAGGTATCAATCAAAATTAGGGATTTTTATTTTAATATATTGGTTTTGACAGGATTTGACACCTTTGACTAAAATGTATCCTTCATTATTTAATCTAATTTCATCTTTCATTTCGTTAAATGTCATACTGTACAGTATAAAGTTGAGATGCCAGAATTACTAATGCAAAACATATAGTAATGTTTTAACATTACTTGCAATGTTGTTTTCCTTTGGTTTATTACATTAGATCTATGCAACTATTATTTGGAAGATCCATGATATTATCTATTATGCATTGTTTTGGATGTGTCATCTTTGGAAAATGAGACTGTCACATTTAAAAATAATAGATATATTATAATATATGTAGATACAGATTAGGATATACCATAATTCATCACACCACTACATTTACCATGGTCAAATACTCTTTTTTAGTTAATAGAAAAACTACATTTAAATTTAATTTAGTTGTAATTATATATTTACTGCTGTTTCATTTTAGAGCTCTTGGATGTATCATAAAACTTTATAAATCAACTTGAATTTACCATTAAGTAAATTGTGGGTATCCACCTGTATTTGTGAGTCACTGAATTTGTTCATACCCAGTGTTTAAATAGGGATATTTTGGATGAGTAAAAGCAAGTGGTGAACAAACTCTCTCACGTTATGTACATTTAAATATTTAGACCGCAGTCACTGAATGAAAACCTAAGTGACATCATCAACAAATGTTTGTGAATGCGTAATGTGCTCCACAGCGCTGAGGAAAAAAGGTGTGAGGAGCTCTGCTTTCTCCCTTTCTGCCGCTCCATTTCGCCTTGTTTTTCTCCAACACACACTTCCTGTTATAGAACAAAAATATGATCACAGGCAAGTGTCCATCTTAAAACAAAACAAAACACACACACACGCACAGGAAAAACATACACCGTTTTTTCCATGCATATCCAGTAGAAGTGAACTGTAATTATTCCTTTGTAGCTAAAAACAGTATCATTAAGAATAATGGCATCATTAAGTACTAGAAGCTATTACTGTGGGTGAATTTGCTGCATTGATAATGAGGCTTCAGACAGGAAATGAAGATACTAATTATGGGATAAAACGCCTACTCAGTTAATTGGAAGCAAAGAGCGAAGTGAAAAGAAAAGCATTTGCACAGAAAGGAAAAAAACTGTACAAGATAAGTTCTTGACCTTTTCTAGCATGGAGTAACGGTACAGTACAGATCACAGTCCATGATTCAGCTCTGCATCGCAGCATCGCAGGGTGACGACCTCATGTCATGCTTTTAAAATGGCACTGAACAATATGCTGTCCTCAGTAAGATTGTCTTATCACTTACACATTGTAAAGAATCCCTCGGTAGTTGATGTTTTGTTATTAAATGTGATTAAGGCACAAAATCTAAATTGACATGCAGGTAGTTTTAGGCAGCCATGTGATTTTTAATGTAATATACAATTGCCAAATAGCTATTTAGGCATTATTTTATCACTCATATAGGATAGCTTATTCACAATCACAATTACAATACCTCATGATTTTTTTTCTTAAATAGCAGACATGAATAGCTTTCACCTAAGACTTTATAAGGATTTGCTTTTTAATTCAAATGTATTAAGTAGAAAAAAATTGTGTATTAAAATAGTGTATATTTACATATATATATATATATATATTTTTTTTTTTTGCAATTATATATTATTATTATTATTTGTTTTTATTTTAATTTATTTTATTGTTTTTTTTAAATGCATACTAGACAAGCTCTGCATTGCAAAGGGCTCTGATTCTGTCTGTATTTTATCTGTGCATATTTTTGTCATCCAGCAGGACCTGTTCCTGTGACAATATCTCCAAAAACCAATGACAGGTCTTCAATCCCCATCTGTGTCCCAGCCTCTTTAAGGTGTCAGACGCTTCAAGCAATTGTCACCGCCCAAGACGGAGAACTCCTAACCTCACCTGCTCTGCCTCCTTTCTTCTTCTGTGTCACTCAAGAGAGGTGTCCAGGGGTGACACATGCCAGAGGCCATCAGTGTTCTACTTAAATTGTATTTTTTGCTTCTGTCAAATACTCAAGAATGTCCTTACAGTCAACGTAACGGCCTCAAAGATGAATGTAATGGCCCATATTACCCAAGTTACAGTAATAAACAATAAATGTACTGCTTAAAATAAAGCATTTGAATACGTTTGGGTTGTTTTCATACAATATCATTTTTTGTTAAATTGGTCAGCCCTTTGTCATTGAGGGCTATCTGAATTACTCACAATAATATTGATTTCTAGCAAGCAGTGCTTAAAAAGGCAATTTTGCGAGCAAGAAATTCGCAATAAATAAAAATAGTTAGCACTGTTCCAAACTCGCCCCAGACCGATGCAAAACATGGCATGTGAAATGGAATGTAAAAAAACAAAATGAGAGAAGGTCAGCCAGGAATTCAAATGGAAGACATTTGCAGTTCCAACAAGACCGGGAGTGTGAGCACACATCTGAACCTCAGTCCTTGCTGGAATAATTGCGGGAGCACATCTGGTGCACTTTGAAAATGAATTGGCCCAGCACTGCTATGATAATGACTGCACGGTAGTCTAATAAGTTAGGGAATGCTGCATTCCAAATGTCACCCTGGGTCGGCCCAGCACTTACTTAGTTCATTTACTTGCATAGAGTTTGATTCCAGCTCCCTTCGCTACAAATTCCTGTCCCTGATGCGTTTGCGTTGCCATTAAATGTAGCAAAACACTTATTATGCTTTTCTTTTTTCCCTTGAGTTAGTTTAATCTCTCAGTAAACTGTAGTAGTAATAATTTTATTCTAAATAATAATTTTGCAATCGAAACAAGTCTCTATTTTCATGTCTATTTTAATAATAATTCAATAATAATAATAATAATAATTTATCTTGTGATAAGCTGAATTTTCAGCAGCTATTACTTCAGCTCCCAGTGTAAATGGCCCTTATAATGTTGACAACAGTTATTTAATTTTAACTTAATATTTTAAACCCCACAATTTTTACATTTTTAACTTGATTCAAAAAGTAATTCTTTTGATGATTTGTGTTTGGGACCACTAGTTGTGCTTGAGTTCATGTGGTCTAAGAGGCATTTTTTTTATTGATGGTTCCCCTTCTGTAGGGCCCAATGCATTGGCTTACTGGGACACTTCTACAAATTGCTCCTAACCAGCTGTACATTCCTTCACATCTCTTTTATATTCGCCACCCCAGCTCGAGTGAAATGCAGAGGGTTCTATTTTCACTCAAGGCCTGCAGTTAGGGCCCTTTTTGGCTGTTCATCTGCAGTGTACTGATTACGCTGTGGTGGATGCCCTAAAGGCAGCTACAGTCCCAGTGAGTCCCACCAGTCTGCCGCGCTTTGCTTACACTGCCTGGCAAGCATCTTCAGCTCACTCATTATCTCGTCCACTGATGTATGTATTCTTGCAAGAAATCTTGTCAGGCTGTTACTCGCCATCCAATTAGACAGCTCATCTGCGCTCACTCACCAAGCAGAAGCGCTCAACAAGGCCCACGTGCGTTTAAGCGAGATTTGCGTGTTTGCGCATGTGTGCTAATAACGACCTGCGGCGCCACCTGCTGTAGGGAGCAATAGCCCTGTGTCACAACGCCTTCTCTCGACAACATCTGGCCGAGCCGAAGGCGCCTGGAGAAGAGTGCACCAGAGCGGAATAAGGAGAAAGAGGGTTCCCTCGTAGCCGTGCGCAGGCCCGGGAAGAACCCCTTCTGTCAGATAGCACTGCCATTGATGTGCCATTCCCCTTGTTGCCTCCTCGTTAGTCCATGCAGTAAATTAATACAATTAAGCACAGTTTTTCTCGAGGCCCACGTGGGTATTGTTCTGAGTGTGTGCTCACTGAAACCTCAATCCCCCAAGCTCATGTGTTTTACAAGGAGAGAGCGAGCGAGAGAGAATGGGTTAGCTGAGGAGGCCAGCCGTTCGTTTTCAATGTGACACAGATGCGTTCATTTGTAAGATGAGCATTAAGTGCTCGCTAATTCATCTACGTTCGGGTACATCTGGCAGACATCAAGCAAGGTAAATTAAACAGCAAAGTTGCACTCGCAAACTTAGCAAAACCCTCACGCTTCAACTCATGCGAAATTGTCCACCGGTGAGGCGAACGAGCCGTCGTTACGGAAAGAATTTTCACCTTGACCTTCTCGCGCCACGTTTGAAGTCGCTCACCGAGCTATGTGACAGTGGAGGGCGACGTGGCGTTATCAGCGCGCAAATCTGGCCACGGGAACTGTGTCTACAGTGCTTTGTAAGACGCGCAATCCAATCGATGAGGAATGACAGCACCTGAGCCTTTTTTCCCCTGATCGAGTCGATATCGTTGGCCGCCACTCCCTGGGTACTTAGCAGATGTAAACTATCCCACGGTCAGGCTCATGCTAGCCTTAACCTTCATTTGCTCAGTGTGTATTTAAGTGTGTCTTTTTCACCCCGCCAAGAGCTATGGAAAGCGATAGCAGTCAACAAAAGACACAAACAGTGTGAAGCACTTAAAACAAGCGCTCCTTTCCAGGCGTGCACTACTTCCCCTTTGGCTAAAAGCTGCCAGGACACTGGAAGTACCAGGAGAAAGTGGTGTAAATAAAAGCCACCCCCTGAAGCCTGCAGCTTGGATCATACTGTGTCAGCTCTCTCCAAGTATAATAGAGGTGGAAACCCAACAGCAGCCGAGACCATGATGCCACATAAAGTGCTTTGTGAACAAACAAGACGTGCGGAAGCGAAAAACAGCAGCTGTTTAATACGGTGAGACCGTCGCGGCTTATCGTGAGGTCCTCGGAGACGATGTTGCCGTGCGGCGGCTAAACGTTGTCGGGTCTCTCGGTTGGGGAGGTTGGTCTTTTTTGTCCCCGCCACCCCCTCTCCGCTGCTTCCTCTGCCCCTGACAGAGAACAAAAAGGTCAGTTGTACCCTCGGCTGCCTTTGGAGCACGCTGCGCGCCGTGTTTATCAAGCACGCTAATCTATTCTTGTTACTCTCCACTTCAGAGGCAGGCACTCATCTGCGCCCTCCCTCCGCCCCAGCCTCCACCGGTCCCCCAGGGGCGGCGCTGATGGCATCTGGCCGGCGTCCAGCCAGCGCGGGAAAGATGGCACGGAGCTGCCATTAAAATCAATTACATGGGTCAATGTTTTTATTAGAGGATTTCTACTCAAACTAAGTCATCAGGATGGCAACACGACTGCTGTTTCCCCCATCGCAAAGCCCCCTCCTCACCCCACGACCTTTCTGTACTCACTGTTAAAGTCTCGCTAAAGTGGAGGCAGGAGGAGGATCTGAGGCCATCGAAGGTTGCTGTGTTTTTTCTTTTGTTGTCGCCCGTGTGATGCTGTGACTATAAAGCAATGTCATTAGCATGTCTGGACTAGCGCTTGTGTCTTAAAGATATCATCCCTCCTTGAGGATGAGAGAATATGATTATCCCTGTTGCTGCCCTTGCGCATTGGTGGATGATATTCCAAACTTGTAAACAACTGTTGTTGTTTTTAACCTCCACCTTCAGGGAAAATATGGTGCATCAAACACCATTAAACAAACCGCACACACTGTTATCAGAGCAGCAGCGGGGCCTTGAATTAAACATTTTACTGTTATTATGGCAACAACAGTTTTTTTCTTCTTTTTCACATACTGATGTTGAAAGCCAATTACTCGCCGTGGAGTTTCAAGAGGGTTTGCGATCACCTTCCTATTGTTCTAGACACATTCACAGAAGCACACACACACATACATGCCTGGTAGGTGTGAATCCAAAGAGGCGCTTTGACCAAAAGAACACTCATGGACTATTGTGGTCCGTGTCTCTTATGTTTCTGTCCCTGAAGTACTTCTGTTGAGCAGGGACAGGTAACGCTGTACCAGCGCCTGGATTCAAACCGCAATTATTCTTCTCTTATGTGTGTACCCATACAGTGCGATTGACAAAAAGATCAACTAGACATATTCTTCCACACCGATGTGATATAATTGTTTTGTTATTCATTTCCTGTTATTCAGCCCATTGTAGAGCTGTTCATTTTCTGGGAGAGAATTAGCATTTTTGCTAAAATTTGCTTTTTTTCAGCTTGTGAGTAAAATAAGGTCTAGCATGACTTGGAAGAGGCTTTAATATTTTGTTCTACAAGATAATTTAAGTCAAGTGAATTTTGAAGCTGCTGTTTTAAAGAACTGCTGTAGTTCTTATGCTTTCTTGTTAGCGTCGTTGTACTTTTCAAACTTAGAGACTTCAAATATCCCATTTGAATTATGTCTGTGTTAAAATGTCAAATTAAGAATGACTCTTAATAAAATAAAGCACTAATTTTGCAAATGAATAAATTAATTTAAAAAAAGTAATTTTAAATGCCATTTAAAATTCCTAAAAGAACACATGTTGATTTAGTCTTCAAAGCTGGCCTAAAGATTGATTCCAATGGAATTTCCTACCGAAATCGTACATGTTAATACACTTCTGGTAACCAGGTACAATTAGAAAGCACTTCATGCTGAGATCTAGTGTGGCTCTAACTGGACACCCAAATAGATGTTAGTGGGATGAGGTCAAGGAGGTAAATAAATGGCCCTGCTCGGGTCTTCCAAAGTCATCAGGGCCAACAGCCGGGGGTGCAGGAGCGTTCCCTTTCCCTGTGGAGATCACCCCTCCTGTGCTCTGCAGAAGGCCATGCTTCAAACAGACCCACTCAGAGCCCTGACCTTTGAGAGGGAATGAGCGAAAGCAAAAAGGGAGCACAGGAAGTTGTGAAAGATGGGCTGATATGTAGAGAGAGGGAGCGAGGTTGGACGAAAGTGAGAAAGGAGGTTAACACCATATGAGATTTCGCAGCAGTGACAAAATTTGTCAATAACTCAACATGAGGACTCTACATTCTTCCCTGAGGCGCTGATAATGGCAATTTCGAAAGAAAATAAATTTAGAAGTGCCTGATCTGCAGAATCAACACTAACAGACATATTCTGTCCGAAAGCTGGTGCAAGATTTACACAGATTTAGTAAGGCACGTCCAATCAAATGTTTGCATTACATCATTTATGCACAGATGTCATATGCAAGTTTTATTGTCACAAAAGCTTTTGTGAATAACTTGATTGATCTTTTTAAAAACAAAATTGTTTTTATGGCAACACGTCTGTACAATGTTTATTTTTTTAACTCAATTTTTATGTGTAAACAGGATTAGATGCCAGTAGAAAATCATCCCAAGGAGCATTAAAGTGCCCCTATTATGAAAGGTTCATATTTAGGTTTTGGTAGTCCCAAAAACAGGCTGGCATTCAAAGTCAAAAAACACTTTAATTTTCTTATAATATGCATTTATTTTTACCTTATTTATTGCTTAACAAATAATTTTTCCAAACCCCTCTGGTGATTGGTCGATTTCATTTTAAGCAGTGTTTGTGAGCTTTTAACACTCCAAAAGTGGCACCTAGTGACAAAGAATGAATTTGCATTTTCATTCAGACCAACCAGAGAAGACCAACAAGTGTGCAGGCAATATGCTAATGTTTCATGTTGACAAACTCGTTTTAGAAACGTTTCATTCAGAGTCGACTCTTTCATTTGAAAGACAATAACTTAATTAAAGACAATAACAATAACTATACATGGTGCACTTTCAGATTTAAAACTTTGCAGGATGTTTTCATTCACTGTATGAACGGTAATTTTAAAAATATATATTTTAATTTAATAATTTTTTAAAACGTAAAAAAAAACTGATAATGTTATAACTGTATAATTTGTGTAATTAAGAAAACTGTAACAATAAAATTTTAAATTTAAATGCTATTGTTACTCTTTCTAGCAAGGGTTTTGAGTAAAATTAAATATTTACATTTATTCAGCTTTACATATAACATAAATATATTTTATATAATTATAATTTATATGCATATTTATATTATTATTATTATTTTTTAGTTTAAAGCCTGTATTTTTTACATAACTTTTTTATATTAGCTATAACATTTATTTATGAATATCAGTTAAAAATCAATTTAATCAGTTTCAAATCAATTTAAGTTTGATTTTTACGGACAAATAAGCATTTAAGCTGCTCAATATTTCCTTGGTTTTTCTCAGGAAGTATCTTCACTGGCGTAGTGGGCAGCTGAAGCATAATCAAGGCTTTCCTTCACTCTTGCTGAAAGCATAACTGTTATAATACCACCCGACTGTCTCCATCCTTGGCCCGTCCCAGTCTTTCACTCAGCCATCGGGCTGCTTACAGCATATGCGACTTTCTCCGCTCTCCGCATCTGGCCCCTGACCCATTCTGTCTCTCTTTTTTTGACTCTTCTAAACAGGTGTTCGCTAAATGATTATAAATTGGTGGCTGAGTAAACATTCATCGTGGATCCATGCAGGGCCTGGGCTAATATAATTAGAACCCAAACATCAGGACAGTGAGGCCTCCCCATCTGTCCATTTTGTCCTCCGCCATGCAACTTTAAGGAAAAACGGATGAAGGGATGGGAAAAAAGATGAGCGCCCGTCCCCTGTTGCCCTCTGCCAAGGCATTGAACAGCACGCTCGATTTGTGAGATGTGGCAGCTGGCCTATACCTGCGAGCATCTTGAGAAAGGACGGTAATTGTCTGGAAGAGTGTGTTTGTGAGAGCGAGCACGTGTACATGAATGTGTGTGTGAGCAGAGCATTTCCAGAGGATGGGCAAGGAGATGGCAAGTTCCTAAGGGATGAGGAGGAGATCTGTCTCAAGGACACACAGCGCTCATCTCTCTAGCTCACCTTCCGTTTATCCCTCGTTTTCCTCCCTCATCTCAACCTCACCTTGCCTGCATTAAATTACACTCTGTCAAAAACTTATTTTGGGCCCTGTTTCCCAAAAGTGCTTGGCTTCGTAAGTCACTTTCACAACATGAGGGAATATAATTCAAACCCATCAAGCCAATTTCAAAGATTTACTCACTTAATTGTTTTGATAAGGGCAATAAAAACAGTCAGTTGAAAAAATAATGTTGAAAATGAAATTGAAAATAAAAGCCAAGATGAAGTAAGCTGACTCAGCGGAAAACAAGCAACAGTGCAATTGTTTGGTGTCCCAGGCTGGTCTGGTTTTGAACACTACAGAGTTTTTTTTTTTTTGTTGTGCTTAAAAACACTTATAACTTTAACTGAAAAACTAAACTAAACTAAACTAAACTACAAATATATACATTTTTGCTGTGTTTTATTTTTATAAGCAGCAATATGATTCAAGCCAAAAAATGTTCAGTAATAAATTAATAATAATCAGAATAAACTGATTTTCTGACAAATAATATACTGAATGTTATATCTGAAGTAATATGGTTTACCAAGCAACAACTCTGTGCATTCATTTTTATTATATATTGGTTTTAACATGGCTGCATTGTGTGCAAGAAACCTGCATTAAAAACAAATAATAATAATAACAACAACAGTAATAGACTATTGGAAATAAAAATATATATATATATTTTCTTAAAAGACACAGGAAATATTTTGTGCTGTTGTTGCATTACAGAAGATTTATGTACTAACCAGCACAACAGCGCTTTGGTCTTCTGAAGGTATTTCGATATCTATTTCCATTTGTCTCACCCTCTGTTTCTTTCTCGCCACCAGAAGAAGCTCTTCTGCACTGCTGAGTCTTCCTCTGAAACACTCAGGCAGAAAAAAGTTGGGAAATGAACACCAGTCTGACCAGCGGAGGCCTGAAGGTCTGCCATCTGCCACCATGCCTGAGTCTCGGCGGCGGCCACCTTCAGAACATATGCATCAAAGCCCTGGGTGAGTGGACTGAAGGAGTCCCGCAGAAAGCCAGCAGAAGTCCCGCCCCAGGGCTGAGGACCGAAACCAGGCGGCTCAGCAGAAGAGGAGCTGACGGCCATCTTTGCCATCTCTTTTCTCCAGTAAGGCCCACCAAGGTCAGGAGGACAGCATGCCGGTGAGGGCCCGCCAGCAAAGGAGGAAGAGAGTTTGGCAGCGACTGCTCTCTCGCTCTGTCCCTCTCTGTGTCTGTCAGGGCCTCAGGCGTTCTCCTTAACAAAAAGCTCACAGAGGGGAAAAACACTGCAACTCTTTTATCTCTCTTTCTCTTTCTCCTGCTAACAGAATGTAGGAGGAGGTACTGGGCAAGCCATGACAGCAGTGGGCCCATTTGTTTAAATTACAAAGGGATTCTGTTATTTGTTGTTAAATGGATAGTTCACCCAAAAATTTTAATTTAGTCATTATTTACTCAACCTCATGCTGTTCCAAACCTATATGCTGTTTTTTTTTTGTTTTGTTAGTTTGTTTTATTCCTGGTTCTCAAAAGAGTAATTTTGTCAAATATTCAGAAAGATATTTTTCATATACTGTGATAGATCATGACCACATCTATCAAACAAAAAAAAACCTCCCAAAATTGCTCCATACAACGCTATACTATTCCACGTTTTCTGATCTATGAGAAACTGAATACATATATTTTTACAAATAAAACTGTCTATTAAAGTTTTGTATACAGTTTTAAAAAATAGAATGTAATGCAATATTATATATAATGCATTTTAAAAGTATTTTAATGCATTAATTATACTTTGTAATGCACCTTATATAAGGCATTGTAAGGTTTCAATATTAATTGTAACCATGCATAAAATATATTTATTTAATGAACACACCTTTAGATAGTAAAATGCCGCAAAAAAAATAATAATAAATTGAGAAAGCTGTCTTTATATACACACATTCAGTAGATCGGGTAGTTTATTCACCCATTGATGTCCAGTGATCCACTGTTAACTGGATCATCGCGCCAGCGAGTTTCTGAAAACCAAATCTTCCAACAAATCTTTATTTTGAGTCAGTTTCATTCTAAGCACCTAGTCAAAGACAATAAAACACTGGCTTAAGATAAAATAGTTGCAGTATCTAATGGTTACATACTCATTCAAGTGTATTTCTGAGGAAATGGAAGTATACTACTTTATAAAACAGCCCAGTTTCAGTGTGTCATATATCCTGACAGATTTTCTCTTTGGAGAGGGTAAAATGGTATTGGAGCGTCTCCTCAGAGACAGATGGGGGTTTGTGGGTGGCAGGGCTGTGGGCAGTCCTTCCTGACTTAAGGGTTAATAGCCAGTCCACAGGGCTGATCCACCTGCTTTTTAATTAGTGTTTTCTGTGCTCACTCGTCCATGCTTGCGTGTCAAGTTTGAGCTAGTATTACAGGTTCAGCAATCAAGATTAAGTTATACACTTAATCAGTGTGACAACAGATAATATTAAATAAATGAATAAAATGGCAAATAAACATAAAAATACTCAGCAATGTAAATCAAAATGAAACACAGCATTTTGTAGCTTTAAATAATCAATTTCATTTATGTTAATTATGCCAAAGAATACATCCACAGCTTTTAAAAGAGCTTTCTTTTTGTAATGTCTAGCATTAATGTATCTCAAACGCTGTGGATGTGTTCTTTATGTAAGGATAGATAGTTATCAAGTTGAGCTTTTTATATAATTTTGCTGGAAACAAGTATGTTAATTAAATATTTAATAACGGTATGTAAGAAGCAATGCTTTTATGGTTTTGTACCATAAAGGAAAAATATAAAGTCATTATTTGTGTCATTTATTCTTTTTTATGCAACGGTAGAGCAATATGTATACATGTATTTTTAAAATTGAAAATTTTTCTTCTACAGTATGCTTCTTCAGATGGCACTTCTGTGCCTCCTTTACATTCAAAAAAACGTTCTGCTAAAAAACTGCCTGTGTTTAACTGCTTTTTATTAATCAAAGGGATACAATGGATATTTCATGAAAATACTGAGCATTAATGTAGTATAAATATGCCCATAAAGTATAATCAGTTCAAATGAATCCAGTGAATATTATATGGATATCATGTTCATCACATACAGTACTTTTCTATTCTGTAACACTATCCTTGTAAAATCAAACTGTGACTTTTTTTCAGTGCCAGAGGGGTACAGGTGAAACGCTTGCCCTATGTGGCACTAAATAAATCAGCACAACCTTTGGCTTGACCTTTTTTCATCCTGCGAACTTTTCCTGACCTTACAAGACATGCTCGGATTAAAGGCTCTTTCTTCTGGCTCACCGGTGACCCAGCACCTCCGCCCCTCCGCGCCCTACCTATCTCCCATCCGACTTCACTGCCTTCCCTCCCCTGTAGGCAGATGAAGTTCAATCCATCCCTACTTTTGTTTCATATCCTTAAGATCTATCACTTCAAAAGCTGCAACTCACTGCGGCCACCACTGAACACAGCGAGAGGCCACTCAAGAATCACCTCCATCAACGCTGTCAGGACCCTGAAGACCTTCAGCTCCACACTGGGGGCCCCTCCGTCTGCCTCAGGGGGGCCCCTAAGCCCTGTGACACCCAGGGGCCCTGTAAAGCATATCAAAGATGAAACATCAATGGGAGCCACTTGAAGGATGCGCAACAGAGCTGGAGAAAAGGCCATGCTAGAAAATATGACGCCAGAAATCTCACCGGGAACCGAAAAGAGAGGAAGCGTTATTCTTTTGAAACACCCAAGTCACAATTATAACACACAGACGTCACTTGCTAAAATAAGTCCTTCAAGTCAACATACTGCTTGCGTAATGATGAATTTTTTAACATACCAAGAAAATGTACAGTTCAATGAACACAGCTGTTCAAAAATATATTTTTTTGTGAGGTTTTTAATAAAAAATGTATAATTGTACCCAAGGATGCACTGAATTCAACAAGTGTCACAGTTAAACATTTATAATGTTACAGGAGAACTTCCCCAGAGTTTCTAGGAAAAAAGCAGCATCAAATTCTCATCATTTCTGATGGATCATGTGTAATTGAAGACTGAAGTAGTAACTCCTCAAAAATCACCACCAAATCACCAAATTCTTAAAAAGTGCCTAATTACAGAAAAAAAGGTAATCGGTAGTGGCTTTCCTTAAAGTTACACATAGATGTTTCTGACTTTTAAACAAATTCACCTCAAAACGATGGGACCAGTCTTCTCACACCTTGTAGCTATGAGACAGAAAGAAACAGGAATATTTCCTGGTCATAAAACATACAATATTTCGGTACTGACGAAAAATGTGGGATACATGTTTGTCATATAAAGTTTCATAGAAAACTTTTTTTTTGCTTTACTTTTTCAAAGAATCCAAAACATACTTTTAAAAACATCAAGGAAAAAGTTATTTCAATAACATTTCTTTAGGTCTCGTGGTTCAGACAGCCACCAAATTAAAGTACCCAGTAAATGACGATTTAATATATATTAAGCTTACTGAGAAGAAGCCGTGGTTTACAGTATATATTCACTGTAAACCACGGCTTTATGTGGATTATTTATTTTATAAAACAGCTATTCCATACACATAGTAGGGTTTCACAAAATAAAACAGAACAAATAAAGTGTAATGATATTATTATTCTTCCGTCAAAAAATTAGGCAGTTCCAAATGCTTATCTGAGAGAGAAATGTCCTACATCCTTAAAAGAACACACTTCAGGGCTTTGCCCTTCGAAGGGAGTGGGTCATAGGGATGCTCACTTCTGTTTGGAATTCACCCATTGTAGTTCTAAACCGAGCCATTGAGTTTCCACAGAAACGGTTGTGGTTCCAACAAAGTTGTTGCCGAGCAACACACAAATGTGAACAAAGGTGAATGTTTGTAGAGTAATTTACAATGCAAATCAAAATCAGGGACCTGTCCATTTTATAATAATATATGTATATATTTAATTACACTAAACTATCAAGTTACTTGAAAGTTTGGTAAAAAAAAAAAAAATATATATATATATATATATATATATATTGTGTGTACAGAAGAACAAAGCAACAACATCTGTCACATAAAAAAAAAAACAATAAATGATTCTAAACATGGATTACATCTTCTGGAGAAAACAGGCAACTGTACTGTCCTGAAAAGGCAATCCTCTCAGTCTTTTGTGATGGCCTAGTTTATCTGAAAGTTGTCCCCAAGCAGCGGCTAAAGGAGTCTGTCCAAGCGTTTGGAAAGCTACTAAAGGATCAGGGGCGTCTGATTATGATCCTTTGCGCTATTCTACTCCAGCCTTCTGGGTCGCCCTGCTCACTTCCTTTTTTTGCATTTAGGCAAGGGAACAAAGCGCAGCTCTGGCATTATGGATTAGCAATGTACCTTTTTACCTGACTTGGAAGCTCGTAGCGGAGAATGTTTTATCTGACAGCGCTTCCCCATTAATATGGCTTCTTTTGTTTCCACAGCCTTGTGTCCTATTTAAACCGGAAGGGCCGGGACGATCTGCTTGGCCGGTTGCTGCACCTCCCCACAATCCTTTGGAGGGTGCAGGAGGATCACCACAGAAATACACTGATTAGCCGATTGCTAACACCTTCAGGGGTGTCGGAGGGTTTCTCTGAGAGCGCCTCACAGCGAATCTTCTACATAGTCTGCTGCTGTCGTGATAACATTGTTAGCCGGTCTGAATGTGTCAGTAAAAATGTTGCTCCAAATTTGCAGATCGGCTGAATGCTCTCAACACTGCTCCTCAAAAGCAGCTCATGATTGAGCGAAGGAGGGGTGGAGACCGGGCAAGTAAGCGGGCCATGTGTTTGCGAGAGGAGATGGCTCCCTTCGCACCGCCACACACACACACAGACACTAGCCAGCCTGCACTGGCCAGGATGAGCGGCTTTTTTGGAGCCAACGGAGAAAACATGGCACAATATGCTGGGAAGTCTGGAGGTGACGGGAGAGCGAGCTGATAAAGGATGACCCGTGAAATCCTGCATTTGCAAACAAACACACGGCTGTTTGATAAAGCTTAGCGAAACACAGCAGGCGGGGAGAGGGAAAACAGATATTACGATCAGGCCTCTTTTTCAGCATCTCTCTTGTGATGCCGAGATAAAGCTGCGCTTCTGATACCATGCCCAAACTTCCAGCCAATGAGAGCAGAGCATAGTTCTACAAGCTGAAATTGAATCTTCTTCATTAATTGTGACATTTCAATTGTCTTCAGTGTTTGTATGGGGCAAGTTTGGCCTACAAGGAAAATGGCCTAATAATACTACATAATGTGCAAAACTGCAGGAAGAGTTAGATTTAGGGGTACATTTAGGACTCAAATAACATTAGCTCATCAAAAAAAAAAAATAATGGAAGTCAAGGCTGCACTAGGGAACTAATTTCAGGAATGGCCGAAATGGTTTTGGACACATTTTGCACACAGTGTGGAGAGGTTGCAACAGATAAACATGGCAGATGCGTGGACTTCATCGTGACCAAAAATGATTCTAGAGTAGCAATACTTAAAATTTGTTTTGGCTGAAGTATAGATAGGCAGCTCATTGCTGAAGAACTTTACTGCAACAATTTAATTTTTAACCTGAATACACAACACCCTTAACGGCATTCTGAGTTCAGTTACCCACATTTCATTATCTAAACTCTGGTGTTCATTCTGTCTGTGCAAATATAATGTGACAGCAAGTGTCCGTTAAGATAATGTTCACTACCCACTAAACCTAGATCATACATTTTTCTAAAAGGACTACATGGGCCAATGGTATTTTTCCTTCTCCACTCCTCTGGCTGCCTGCTACCTCAGCCAACATGGCTGCCATTCAGAATGGGCATGAGAGAGTAACAATATTAGCATTCTACTACAGACAGACAACCATTAGATGTGTGTGTGTGTACAAATATCAGCGGTTTAAAGTACAGTCAAATTAGCTATACATTACAGCAAAATTTTGTGTCCAAAAAATGCAACCTAAAGTAGGCTCATTGGAAATACCTGCCTCTTCATACATGTCTGCAAAACTGAAAAAAATTTTTACCTATACATATGACTCGCTGCAGTTTCCAGTTGAAATGCACACTAGAAGCAGTAAAACTCAACTTTTATTCCTTTTCACACAAAAGTATGATTTACAGAAACATTTTTGATTATAATTATATTTGATTATAATTATTATTTTGATAATAAAGTTTGATTTTCACACAATTTGTTGCAGAATGCATACCTGCCAATACATACCTGTACCAACCTAATACAAACGTGCCACGATTACATATTTAATGTGGGTTTTAGAGACATTCTCTGAACATTTACATGCAGTAAGGTATGTAATTACGTGTTGCATAAATGTATGTAGCGGTAGGTATTTCTAATGAGCCTGGGTTTAAAAAAAATGGTTTTCCATTGTCAGTAGCGTAGTGATGTATGAAGCACAGCTCACACGTAAGTCACAGCTTTAATAAACAGCTTTCTGTTTTCTTGACTTGATTAAAGCCTGTGTGGGGAACTTTTTTGTTCTCACATGAATTTCTCTGTTTACATGAATTCTAGGAATGGGTCTCACACATAAAATTAATAAAAGAGTCTTATGACCAGTTTATACGTAATTTATGAGATGACCAATTCAAACAATATCTTACAACCTCACTCTTACAATTTTGTACGAATTGTCTAAACCCCAGTCCTTTTTGCTGATTTAGCAAAGCTAAAACCTGTTTTGCACCTTTAAAACATACTGACAACCCCCATAAAAACACAGGTGGTAAAGGGAAAGCCACATGAAGAATGTAAATTTCCACAAGTTGAGGGAAACACTAATATATAAGAAGTACACAATACAAAACACTGTCATGATAGCACATGTGACACTGAAATAATGCAATAAACTTAACAAGAGAAGTAGTAATATTAAATCATAATGTAAATATTAATTAATAACATAGAATTAAGAAATTGCAGTATTTTTTAAACTGTAAATAATAATGTGACTTTTTAAAACCAACTACAATTATTAATATGAAATATTTTACTTGTGCCAGCTTTATTTAAAACACTGCATGAGGTTTTATTATCTAATTCAGCTGTTTATTCAAGAAAGGCACCTGTACTCTTTCTTATAATGGTAAAATCTGATATAATTTTTTTCCTATCCTTTTTCATGCATGCTGTTGTTGTTTTAACAACAACTTTTGCATCGAGACAAAATGCATGCTCCCATCCTCTGTGAGGACGTCTGGAAGGCTAAAAGGCACAATCTGTTTCCCTTTGTTAAGATCGGTGTTAAAACAAAGCTGTGTCGGCCATCCACTTCGCCACGGGAAAAACAAAACGCTGTTTGCCTGCATTGCAATTAAGATCTTTTAAAAGAAAAGCAGCAATGGAAAACAACAATCCTTCAACAGGCATCATCAAGCAGCTACGATTTGCACAAATAAGCATAAAAACAAACAAATAGTCCATTATCTCCTTTTGAAATCTATAATGTGTAATTTCTTTATCTTCCTGATTATGGTACTTTGTGATGCTTGAATGGAAAGCCTTGCAACCTCCCCCTTTCTCGCCACTACAACAAACCGCCAAAAAACGGCGAGTGCATTGAAATCCACGTGGGTAGAGAAATTGAAGGGGTTAGGGCGAGGAGCAGGGTGTAATGATAACCTTGTTGGGATGATCCTTTCGCTTCGGTTCCATTTTCTCCAGCTGCATCGTTTCGCTCTCTCTGCATGAATGAAGGTAAATCTGCAAGAAACCTCCCACTTATTTTATTTTCAGCTCACTTTCCCATAATTCCTCCCCCTAAAATTGTTTGCACAACAATGCTGCAAAACATCTGCAAAAACAGATAATTAATGTGTCAAGTCAAACTAATGCATTTTATATGAAGACTATGCTTCACTGGTTGTAATTATAACACATTTCTCTCTCCCTCTCTCTCTCTCTCTCAGTCTCTCTCTTCCCACACATACCTTCCACCCCTCTGAAATGATTACTTGTTTGATAATGCCTGGCATCACATGGAAGCACTTATTCATGGAGTGTGTGTGCTCAAATGTGTTAGCCACCTCCACCTTGATGGTTCGCCGAGCAGAAAATACAGTGTCCATCTCCAAACCTGTGCTCAGTGGTCAGTCTGGCCACCCATCAGAGGATGTGCTACAGTTCCTTTTGTTTGAGGAAGACACATAAAAGCAACCAACCAATTTAAATGCTTTTTGACCATTTTTTGCAGTTTTGCAGTTGTATATAGTACTTGAAGGAACAAAGTCATGATTTTAAAAAGTAAAAAAAAAAGTTTTAGTATTCTTGAGATTTAATTTGAGTATTATCATTATTAATCTTTCAGATTCTGTTTAATCAAACAGTCAGGATTATTATAGTTCACTAAAACTGTAATCAGTTAAAAAAAATTATAATAATTTCCTAAAATAAAATAAATGTTAACTGAAATACTTGTTACCCTTTCAGTTGAATCACTTCGACGTTACATATGGGAACTCGCCAGAGAGACCAATTGCCTTTGAGCTTCAAAAATAAAAGGCCAATGAATATTGGCATGCACAGATTGCATTCAGGTCAGAATGAGGGCACGAATGCAGTGCACTTGCAGCTTTTCGCGTTGGATCCTTTGCCGTTCCTGAGCTGGAGACCCCCTCGACTTTCGATTTGAAGTTGGAGTGGAGCGTCATGGAAAAAGAGCTCCTGCAATCTTCTGCTCTCTCTTCTGACAGCATTCTCTAGGCGGCTGTCAGCAGATCCTTCGGGCTGGTGGCCTTTTCAAGGCTGGCTGTGCCAGCTTTTTGCATTCCAGTGAGCATAGACCTCTGAGTGCACGGAGTTGCAATCCAGGACTAAAGAGCAATTTCTCGCGGCCAGTGAAGCGTTCTCCGGAATGGCTGCCCCGTCCGCGGCGGACACTGAACTGTCGGCTATGCTCCTCCATGCTGCCAAGAGAATCAGTTTGGAGGTACCGTGTGTGCCTTCGACCGACACCTCACAGCTGTATGATTTGTATCTGGGGTCCAGGACTGTGGCCCAGCCACGTTCCCCTCCAGGTGCATGAGTAGCTCCTCTCCCCTCGCCGCTCTCGATTGTGGTGCAGCCAGGGGGTATGTGGCCATCCTTCAGGAGGAGCACGCTATCGCAGTGCACTTGTGTCCGCATGGTGCCTCAGCCTGATGGGGTCAGTGACAGCTCCCGTCCAAGGCATGTAAGCTCTCGTCCGCTCTGGCGGGCCCGGCTTACTCTGCAGCCGGGCAGGCTGCTACTGCTATCCACGCTATGTCAACGCTGCTGGTCTACCAGGCCAAGGCATTGAAACAGCTGCATGAGAGTGGTCCTGATCAAGGGGAAATGCAGGAACTCCGCGCTGTGACCGACATCGCTCTCCAGGTAATGAAGGTTACAACGCGTGCCCTTGGTCAGGTGATGTCCACCGCTGGATGTCCGACGCTCCAATCTCCCGCAGGTCTGCGAAGTGTGCCTGACATGGGCAACCCAGAGGTGATGAGGATTGTTCTTACAGGCGGTACACCTCGGCTATGCGATTCAGTTTGCCAGGCCCCCGCCCCGGGTACCGTGGCTTCCGCTATACCACTGTCCGCAATGCAACCAGAGCATCAGGGACTAGGGACCACAGGGACCTGGTGCTATGGCATCTCAGCCATTTGGGTCTTTTGGTCAACCAAGAAAAGATCAAACTCCCCCCAGTGCAAAGGATCTCTTTTCTCAGCATGGAGCGGGACTCGGTCAAAATGATTGCCGGCCTCACCAACGAGCATGCGCAGCCCTGAAATGCCTAGACCTTTTCAGGCACAAGACAGCGGTTCCTACCGAAACTTTTCGGAAGCTCCTGGGGCATATGGCAGCTGCAACCACGGTCACGTCGCTGGGCTTGCTTCATATGAGACCATTGGTTACATGATTGGATGCCTCCTCCATGTGCTGGGGTGCTGTATGCATTGTGCAGACAGCTTCGGCCCCTGGACAGGTGTCCGACTGCTTTGGCATATCAATTGCCTCAAGTTGTTAGCCGCGTTTCTGACCCTCCTCGCTTCTGACCCTCCTCGCTTCTGACCAATGCTGCGCCACAAGCATGTGCTGGTCCAGAAGGACAACACGGCAGCCGTATCATACATCAACAGACAAGGTGGTCTAAACTCTCGCCGCATGTCACAACTTGCCCGCCATCTGCTCTTGTGGAGTCGAACACGGCTGAAGCTCTCACAAACAGTCCACCCACCCTGGAGAATGGTGGCTCCACCCCCAGATAGTCCAGCTGATCTGGAGCCATTTTGGCGAGGCCAAGATAGACTTCTTGGCCTCCCCCGAGTCTGCTCATTGCCGTCTGTATTACTCCCTCGTCTCCCTCCTGGGCTCAAGTACACCTTTCCTCCAGTGAGCCTCCTTGCACAGACCCTGTGCAAGATCAGGGAGGACGAGAAGCTGGTTCTGCTGGTAGCGCTATACTGACCCTCCCGGACCTGGTTTGCCAACCTCATGTTTCTTGACATGTTTCTTCATGAACCTTCTTCCTCAGGGGATGGGAACGATTTCTCTTCAGTCAGTGGACTTAAAATATCTAAGGCTGAAAACAGCACTCCTGACAGCGTTGGCCTCCATCAAGAAATCAGGAAACTGGAACAAAGGAGAACAAGGGGGTAAGTACTCTACAAGGCAAGTATTTCAGTAGTAGCAACAATAATAGCATAGGTTTGAGTCCACTTCGTACAAACGAGCCCAGACACTGACTAAGGGATGGTGTGTGGTATTTGTGGGGCTGATGATTGCGGTGATGATGAGGTGCAGGTGATGCTGATTAGTAATCCGGGGAGAGTAAACGCTGTGGTTGGCTGGGAGTAGAACCTGGCAAATCCGTGACAATAGATAACTAATACCTATAAAAACTAGATACTTTTAGTTATATACTATAATGATATATTCAAGAAGTCCCTTATGATCATTAAATCTTTATTTATACGGATAAAAAAAAAAACACTAATATGGTGTGATACTATTTAAAATAACAGCTTTCAGTTTATTATTGTAAAATGTTTTTTATTTCTGTGATGGCAAAGCTATATTTCCAGCAGTGTCTATAGCGTCACATGATCCTAATATGGATTTTATTATTATTTATTATTTAATATATTAAAGTTTTATTCATTGATGCTTTATTAATAGTGTTGTGCAGCTTAACATTTTTATGGAAACCATGATACTTTTTATCAGGATTCACTGATAAATATAAAGCTTAAAAACAGCATTTATTCGAAAAATAAGTATTGCAAAATTGTAAAAGCTATCTTTATACTTAAAAATAAATAAATATAATATATTTAGTGTATAAACTAATTCATAAAACTCCACAAACTGTACTTACTGTAATAAGAAAGCTTCATCAGCTCAATTTAAGTTTGATTCGAGCACTGCCTGCATTATAAAACACCACACAACAGTGAATATAAAACCTTTTCTCTACATCAAAAATGCCAATTGCTTCTCATATCACACAAATAATAGAGTTCAGACAGAGTACAAATTCACATCTCCAGGTGTGAGAGGCATTCAATGTGTGCAGGAATCTGAGGCGGGCAGGTCCCCGGCGAGTGGCTCCTTTTCACCCGGTCAGCAGGACAGGAGCCGAGCGAGCCAGCGGAGCAGCAGGAGTGAGCCCCTCCTGGGGTAAAAAGCAGCTCCTGCTGCCCCTGCTGCACAGCATGGCTCCAGAGCTGGGGGCGAGACAGGAGGAGGCCACTTCTATTGGACAGAAGACTCACCATCAGCCAATAGGACAGCAGGGAGCAGTCTGATGCCAGGTGCCTCATCTCCAACTACAGGTGGCTGCAAATACATAATCAATTCTGTCATTTCTCACCTACAACTGGGAGTTTGGATCAGTGTTAGACAGCTTGAGGTTCGTGTAATGAGCTTGTTGGACGGACATTGCCTTATTTGCGTGTTTTAAGATTTTAAAAAGTATATTTAAAAGAATATTTATTACTCTTCATCAGTATTCTATGATTCAGAAAGTAACCATAGTTACATGAAAGGGATAGTTCACGCAAAGATACAATTTCTGTCATCGTTTATTCACCCTTATGTTGTTCCAAACCTGAATAAGCAGTATGGAAATGTGTATTTTCCACTTGTAATTTAATGCCAGCAACTGTATATTGTTGCCAATATTCTTCAGAATATCTTCTTTTGTGATAAACAGAAAAATGAAATCCATACTGCTATCGAACAACATGAGGGTGAGTAATTAGTGACTTTATTGTTTTGTTTTTGGGTGAACTGTCACTTTAAAGAGCTTTTTATTTTTATTTTATTGCTATTATTATATTGTATAAATTAATTTTATGAGTAATTAATAAATAATACATTGATATATATTTTTTGTTTAATTGTGCATGCACATTTTATAAATAGTTTTTTTAGTACACACACTTAAATAAATGCAATTATGTTTACAAAAATGAAAAGAAATGCTGGCAAAATGTTGTTTCCAAAAATATGGATTTCATAAATTATCTTACTTGTGCCTCCTACAATGATATTTTATTCAGTTCATTATAAGTAATATGCTCACTCAACCTCTTTATTTAAGTGATACTTTTTTTTTATTTTTTTTATTTTATGTATTTTTATTGATAGCCTAAACAGTAAATATAATGGATAAATGCATTTTGAATCTAATAACCAAGTTTAAAAGGACTGGAATGTGACCATATCTCTTTGCAGATCCTCTTTTAATTTAAGTTATAGTGACATTACAATGCTATAGTATTCATGTGGTATGATTCCCAGAATAAATCTATTATTTAGCATTTATGAAATCATTGAGACTGGATGCAAGCGAGTTGCACAACGGCAAACCTGCATGTAAAAACAATATTAAATCTATGAATAAGACGTAAATTAAAGATTACTTTTGAAGCCTATTTATTTAAAAAGGAATTGTCAGTTTTTGCTATAAAATTGCATTAGATTTACATAATAATCTCAACTGGACTGGTGTCTACCCATCATGAGGAACCACAAATTGGGTTTAATATGTTGTAACATGGAGCTGTGTTTACTGATATAATACACTGTTTACTCTGATGCCTGTCAGCTAATGATCTGTTCTGCATCAAATACCCAAATACTGAGGTCACAAGCAAATTAATGAAACACAACCTACATGTGTTAGCCAATTAAAGAGGAGGTCAACCTCGAGGGAGGGCCTTTATATATTAATGGACTCCTCTGGTCTGTTGTATAACGGAGTCAATAAGCTACCTAGACGTGCCGTGTTGAACTGGAGTAACATGGAGGTGTAATGTATGGCAGAGTTGGAGAGATTTTACAGCAGGTATTTTTTAAATATACAATACAAAAGCAACACATGGCATTTTTTATTAGTTTGCACGAATATGTATATAATGTATATTTAAAAGCACAGTGAATCACAGAGAACTGATAAACGCAGTTTTATTTTAGCATGTGTAAAATTTCAAAACAATGATTCATCTTGCACTGAAAAAGAGAAATCATTTAAATATATTTCATTTAGATCCATGAGTGCTTTTAATACAACATTTAATACTTACACAGCAAATCCATTTAAATCAAACCAGTGCACTAATGTGGGCCTATGTGGTATTTTACACCTTTTACACATCCTTTTTCTATATACTAATAATAAATATATTTAGTTGTTTGATGTATATTGAAAATATACTGAATAATATATTGTGTTAATAAAATGAATAGCACATATTTAATTTCATTACCAATAATACCCTTCTTAATATATGGAAATAAAATGTGATACTGTGTGTCTGTATAAATATATTTGAACATAGAAATAACATATAGTGTATGTTAACATTTATTTGGGAACATGCATGTGCAATACATACAATTAATAGGAAAATGTATATAGTAATATATATCCATACACACACACACACACATATAAAAGGTTGCCATGACTTGAACAAGACATCCAACTGTACAAAAATCATGAGTCTTTTAATAAAGCTGCTACACCTAATATTTGCTAATAAAATTTCATAATTTTTTTTTCATTACTATATATATTTTTACATGTCTCTATAGCCATACCTTGTCTATTCATATATTCATAGTATATCGAGAAATATAAGCAATTGTTTCCCGTACATGGACATTTATTCAATATTGCATTATATAATAAAGTATATTTCCAGTTTTTGTTTTATAAGAGCAGTGCCACTGCATCATTTTTCATAGCATCACAGTTCGATGCAAATGGAGACTTGCAAAACAAGAACCTTTTTGAAGCTTACAGCTGCCACAGAAAATAAGCAAAATTCAAATCACATAATTCAGTACATACAAATATGCACAAAAGCACACACAAGTACAGATAAATTCACTTCTTCCTAATAGCCATTGTTCAGAAAAAAAATGTAGGCGTCCTCAAAACAGAACTTTCTAAATGTATAAAAGATTATACAAAATGTTGGTTTTATTGTCTTATTAGTTGCAAGGGTTTCTGCATGGCGTGACTGGCTGTGAATATATTACTGTGTATAAGTTTAAATTCATTCCAGCGTTATTCTGAATGTATTGATCAGTCACCAGGATTGCTGATCAATGTTCTGAACTACTGTAGGTTCCTGCACAATAAACGTGTCTCACGAAACAAAAACAAAATGAAACCGTAATTAGTCTACATCATTACTGCCATATTCAAAAGCAGTGAAATCCAATGGAAGAAGGGAGGGGTTTGTTTACTGAGATGTATGATCAATATGAAAACTTTGCTTTTAGACATGACGTGGGTTGAAAAGTTTTTTTGTTTTTTGTTTTTTCTGCAAGAGGATTTTTTTTTAATTGTGGGACTTTAATGGCATTTCCACATAATGTGAACCACTTACAGCTGGATGGGGTTTTATGTATTTACTGAAATTCTGAACGTACCTGAAAGTTAAAGGGTAATAGTAATATTGCATATAGTTTTTATTTTCTTCTGTCTGATTCACCTTGCAAACAAGCTAAAAAGAGCTAAATGTAACTATCGCATATATCGTGTAAAATCTGGTCAATTGTAATTTAGAAAATTAGAGTTTGGTTTGTAAACAACATATTCAAGATAGAATAAATAGTCTGAAACAGGGTTTACCTGGACATGCAATGATCAGACAGAAAATAGAAAACGAGCAAAATCACGGCCTTGTAACTAATTACTGATGTTGCACCAGCAAACTGCATCAATTAACCATTTAATGAAAATCTTTTTTAATCTAAATGAGTGTTGATTTATTTGATGTGCATTAGCCTTTTTAACGCTAAAGGAAGAGAATACACCTGCGATGCTCTCAAAGATATCCCATTGACACAAGTGCTCTGAAACTGAACACAATGAACTTTCTGGCACACTCAATTCACCAAAAGTAATTCATGACCTCTGAACGCCGAATGTTCCTTGGCAACACGAGAGCATTGATAATTAATATGCCTGAGGTAATTTGCAGGTGCGGATCTTGATTTATTCTTAGCCCTTTCAGGATACAATACCCCTGAAAGAGCTGGGGCAAATAATCAAAGAGCAACATTTCTGAGTCAATGAATTCAGGTTATATATAAATATATATAAAGCCATTTTAGCTGAAGAACACTTTAATAAACTGACTGTCCACCCTTTATTTGGGATAATTTATTGTGATAACAGAGGTTAAGCGACACACTCAATGTTTTATTAATCAACAATATGCAGATAGTTACCGACACATTAAAAACTAGAAGCAGTTCATTAAATCAAATTAAAGTGCATACTTCATCTGTTTTTGTAAGCTATTAACACCTCATAAATAATACATAGTACAAGCAACTCATGCTCACAACCAAAGACCAGAGACTCAAAAAGACTGTGGTTAGAGAGACCTCTACTGTTCTATGAGTGTAAAGGCAATTTCACGTCACTTCAGGTTCAAGGTTTATTTGAGGTTCAGAGTGAAATAGGGCTATATAACATATATGATATATATATATATATATATATATATATATATAAAATCAGTAATCATTTTTGTCGAAATTTTGTGAATTTTCCAGAAAATGTCAGGTATCTTCAAATACAATTTTCACTGTTTATTTTATGCATTACAGGAGAATTTGTGATATCTTTAATTGGCATTTTGTCAAGACAGCATGAGATACTCTAACATTAAACTGATCAACATACAACAAAATGTCAAAACAACAACAACAAAAAATTAACCATCCCTACCCAGTGAGCAAAACAAAACATAACAGAAAAAAAATTGATGTATATTTTCTCAGAGCTCTAAGAGAGACATTTCTTAAATATTATCTGAATCTCTTTAAGAAGGACAAACCAAGCCTTTAATGAAATTCAGAAAGGGATCCAAGGTTCTACTGAAAGTTTTAAGGGAACCTTGAAGCCTAAACTTTAATTTCTCCAATTTAATAAAAAAAAAAAAATCTTGTATTCATCTGTTGTGAGTAGGGGAAGTGGCGCACCTGCATTTAAGGAGAATGTTCCTTCTAGCCAACAGAGTAGTAAAAGCAACCACTTGAGCAATACAACTAGAGTAAGTGTGAGAATTTGGGAAAAAGACGAGAAGTTTCTTCTCTCTTCGTACTTATTGACTTACTATTTATACTTTAAATGTCATGAAAATTAACAAAGCATTGTTGTTTCCACCACATAATGGTGTATTGTGATAGTTGGATGATGCATTAGATCAGTTATGTATAATTTGACAAATTTGCATCTTAATTACCTTGATTTTCCTTTATTTTTACCACATATCCCACTCATAATTGTATTTACGTTTCACTCATAAATTTATTTTGTTAAAATGATTACTTTTCCTTCCATTCACAGTAGTACAGCCCTTTAGGAAGAAACAAAATTTTGCATGAATGTTGTCCTCGGTGTGAAAAGATGAATCTCGAGATTATACAATCACTGCTGGAAAAGGTTCAATATTCAAAAGATGCTGGAAAACTGAAGAATCTGCATGCATTTTATATGATCTCTCGTATTTTGTTAAAAATGTATTTATAACAAAAAATAATGTTAAAAAATAATGTTTAAAACATGCTGTTTAACATGATTTAGGCCTTATATTTGTCAGAAGCAGGGGCATTCTTTGTGTAGAAGTCACATATTGTCAAGTGATTCAGTTAAATATAGTTGCCGATGTGACTGATATTTCATCATCTTTTTCTGTTGGGCAAAGTTACAAATTGAGAACACACATTAACCCTGAGAGCAACAAACAAAGATCACAGAATGCAAAGGGTGTATTAAATTAGCAGCAGCCCAGACGTCCTGGAAGATCTTCCAGCACCTGCATCTATCTCTCATTGACTCTCATCTCCCCTCACTCATCAGTATTCCCACACAAGAGAACATCTCTGTTTGGGTGTTCTCCCTTCTGTCTCTCCTCAGGCTGATGTGGAGGACAGTGAACAAAAGTGGAACACAATCAGTACTGAGCAGCTGCTGGCATCCTGACCCCCAACCCACCCAACCCCTCTGTCTCCCACTCCCTCGCTCAGACACACACACACACAAAGCCTTGAAAATGACCACATAACCTTCACCAAACTGGGAATCTCCCTAGGCAACTGAGGGAGTTCTGCTCCGGTGGGACTGTATTCCAGTAAATCATCGGTGTCACAAGCTTACATGCACACACATTCACCTACTTCAAGTCTTTCAAATGTGCTCGCACTTTCTGAACTCAACTTTACATAGATAGACAGATAGATCATTTCTAAATCGTAAACAGCTTAAAGAGATGTTTGTACATGTTTATTTAATGTTTCATAAGAGAAGTATTGCAGACAAGCAAACACTCTAAAAATATGTCTTCCAGATGTAAACACATACATCAAATAGACATTTCTGAGATGTATGTTTGCTATTTTGTGTGTGCGCGCATGATTGTTTTGTATCTATATTTTATTATTTACTATTACTATTTATTATTTTTATTATTATTTAGGAACAAAATTTGTGTGCAGTTATTGTGTTTCAAAAGTTTTAAAAAGAAGTACCCCTAAAGTTAATTTTTATTATTAAAAATGGTCAAAAGAATCAGTACTGTAGTTTTGGTTGTGTGTGTGTGTGTGTGTATATATATATATATATATATATATATATATGTGTGTGTGTGTTTATTCTACTCACTACAGTCAGTTTTTAACTAT
>JAUMHI010000061.1:12180917-12203286 GCA_032359435.1 Enteromius unitaeniatus
AAAAAATTATTTATATATATATATATATATTTATATATATATTTTTTTTTTTTTTTTTTTTTACATGATTTTTGAAAAAAGCTACATTAGTAAGGAAAAAAAATGTCAGTGACTTTAAAATATTGTACTTAAATAAATATATATATATATATATATATAGGCATAGGCTATGTTGTGTGAACTCCATACACACAACATACATAAAATACGAGTAATACATAAATAAAGTCGAAAAGGAATTTAATGGATAGTGGAAGCTTGGAAATGTGACTTAACCTTTAAAGACCAGTAGATGGCAATCGTACCTCATTATGGCTGTACACATATTTGGTGCAGCTCCTTGCTTATATTTTCTATTTGTTCTCACCACCATTCTTACTCTACCTGTATAGAGTGGCAGTTCCTTCAGTAAGCCTGCTCTGACACGCCTGAGCAGACTCACAAACAATCTTTCATTGCTACAAAATATACGCTTTCCAAATGAAAATTCAAATAGCTTAACTAATAGAAAACAACCATGATAATTGTCATATTGAATGCGTTATTTATATTCAACGTAGAACATTTTAATAAATGCTGAAATCTTATGTTTCATTGCATAATGTCTCTGTTGTTTACTTGAGCTGTACTGGGCGGTGTGTGTGAGAGTTGGAGGAAGAGCTGCTCTGACAGCTCAATAAGTCATACATTTCGAGGCCAATGTGCTGAAGTTTTCCGGGTCTGAGTTAGGGAAAGAGGACGAAACGTCTACATTTTCAACGCCCATACTTGTTATATGGGTCAGATAACTGGATTTTATCGAGCTATGTTTTGCTAATCGAGAGCGGTCATTGGTGCATAACACAAAAACAAACGCGTAATTTTCGCTTCATTTAGGGACAGAAAGGTTTGTTTTTACTACGTTTTGTTTATTTTAACAGCTCATATCGCATGTTAATGGTGATTAAATTATTGATACCACGATGGCAGTGAAGGTAAGTTTCGGCACAACACTGGGATAAACACTGCTATTGAAATGACTGTGGCGCATTTGTCTCATACTAACAGTTAAAGCCAAACGATAATTCATGTTTCATCGTTGCACACAACGTTTATCAGTGCACTTTGTTAATGGACTACCACCCGATAAAAATAGGTTGTATTACAACAAGAGTACACTTGTTGAACTGCGTTTCTATTAAACTGATTCTAACAAAATGTTCATTAGTTTAACCAGAGGTTATTACAGGTAACGTAATTTCACTGATCTTGTGATTTCATTTCTTGCTGTAACTGTTACACTGTTACACCAGTACCGATGCCCAAACGAATTCTATGGAGTCAGGCCTTATCAATGAATCATTTGAACCGGTTTGTTCAATTCATTCAGTGACTGACTGGTTCTCGAGTCAAGAACTCATCGACACGTACGCTAGTGCTCGAATCGACTATTTGATTCATGAAGTGTGAAAAAGCTACTTCATCAATATCCGAGATATGTACTAGTAAATATGTAACTAAATTAGCTTGTGTGCCAAGTTTAGAAACACAAAGCGTTTTAATAAATGTGCAGAAATGTTTCAGGCAACAGTAAATAGATTATAGAATGACTGTTAATCCAAATTATTATATTTGCATTAAGCTCTAAACTAAACTGGGACAAAAGAAAGTAAATGAAATGTGGTAAGCGATAGAGATGTTTACTTTTTGAAATTGTATGTATTTCTTTCTTTCACAACACTAGGGAACACGTGTTAAATACGTCACAAGGAATTGCAGGAATTTTTATTCTTTTTTTTTATAAAGAGAGATTTTAAAATTAAGTATAGAGCATTTTCTAAATTCTTAATACAGGATTCCAAACTGAACACATCTAGTCATTTCAAAACCTGCTATACTGCTTTTTGTGGTTTACATGTTTCCACACAGTTAAAAAAAAAAAAAGTGACATGTTATAAGAGCATATAAATGATACTGTAAAGATTTTGAAACAAGTAAGTACTCACACTAATTCATTGAGCAGTTCTGTTGTTTGCTGCTGTGCTGCATAACCGAGATATTGTAGCTGACCTTTTCAAATTAAAGTTAAGTGTATTTTAGTATCTGTTTATCGCATGTAATGCAAACAGATGGCCAGACATTATTTGACTTTTAAGTATATTAATCATTTATTCATTAGATTAAATGATTAATATACTTAATTGGTTACTTTGGTATTGGTTACAATTTAAAGAGAGTGCAGATGCAAATGAAATGTTTTGCTAATTGTATTATAAAAGGCTGTTACTTGCTGTATCTCAAAACCTATTGAGCTGCATTAGTAGTATTCATGGACATTATATGCAAGTTCTGAGTCATCTGGGTACATATGTCCACATACAGTCAGCTGACTCAAACCCGCCTCAAAATACTATCTAGAAAGGCACCTCACTAGGTCATAGTGAGACAAGCCTTTTGTGTCGCATGTGTCCACCTTGTTGCTGTGAACAGGAACATGGTGCATCCTGTCAGGAACAGAACCCAGGGGAACATGTCATTCAGTGTACTGTAGTTTGGTCAGCATTATCATTCAAGTAAGCATGTCCTGAGTGTGATGGATAAACACTCAGCACATTAAATATGAAAGCTGAGCTTGGTTAGAGGTGGCTTAACACAGAAAACCAGTTTTAATGTTTTGGTTTACATGTTGGCTGTGATGGCTGGTCATGCAGCCCTCATATGCGGAAACGAGGCTATAAAATCTCCCAGCATATAGTACGATGGAAAGGTGACATTGGACGCCAAATGTATTTGATCATAATATTTTCATTTGTGTGTACACATTGGCAAAAATGTGCATGTGTTTATATTATTCTTGGAGAAGATGTTTTATTTTTATAATGTCATTTAGTATAATGTTACACGTGTAAGATCTACATTCAGAATGGTTAGCCTTTTTCAGTTTCAAAACAAGAGGTGAAAGTTTTAGCCATGCGGCACTAAAAAATTCATGCAGTTTCTGTTCTGTGTTACCCATATGTTTGCTCTGTTCAGGCTCAGGTATTATATGACTTCGCTGCTGAGGCTGGCAACAATGAGCTGTCTGTTCAAGAAGGAGAAATACTCACGGTCACTAACCAGGTGAGCTTCAGCATCAACACTAATGTTTCAAGACAGTAACTTGGCTAAAGATAATGTTATATATGGCATACCATTAAAAAAAAATGGGGGTTCACCCAAAAATAAAAATTTGGCAGTAATTACTCACCCTCATGTTGTTCCAAACCCGTAATACCTTTGTTTTTAGACCAATATAGACCATTTCTGGATCTTTTGCGATGCTACGAGAAAACTTTTTTGCGCAAATAAACCAAAATAGCATAATTTACTGTTCTGCTGTGACTTATGTCACCATTTTAGAGTATCTCAGCACGCCACATACGCAAACTTTATCGTATTTGGCTTAGTCAGCCTTGTTTACATCTGGGTGAAAGCACGCTATTGTGTATAATCTGCGGCTGTTTGTGCCTAGAAGAAAGTGTATGTTTACAAGTAACATTCTCTAAAATGGCGGAAGACGTAAATCATACTGTAGGAGAAAAATTAGTATATGATTTTATTTTTGTTTTCTTTGCGTGAAAAAAGTATGCTCGTATCGGCGCAAAACTGAAGTTGATCCACTGATGTCACATGGACTTTCTTTACCAGTGTTTTTACCAAATTTCTGGATCTGGGATCATTTCAGCTGTATTGCTGTCTATGAAGGGATAGATGGCTCTCTAATATCTTAATTTGTGTTCCAAAGATGAACGAAGGTGAGTAATTAATGACAGAATTTTCATTTTTGGGTGAACTAACCCTTTAAGCTACAATGTATTAAACTGATCAAAAGATTTCTTTATCATGGTTTCCACAAAACATTGTTGAATCAGCATGACTGTTTAAACATTGATGCTATTGTTTTTAGCAGCAAAACAGCCTATTAGAATGATTTCTGAAGGACCATGTGACACTGAAGACTGTATTGATGCTGAAAATTCTGCTTTGCCATCACAAACAAATCCATTTGTAAAATGTATTAAAAAGAAGATAATTGTTTTAAAAGTATTTTTACAGTATTACTGTTTTTACTGTTACTGTTGTTATTTATAATGCAGCCTTGGTGAGACTCTTAAGATTCAGAAATCTTACAATCTTACAGATCACAAAATTATATAATGTTTTTCTTTATTTTATGTAGAATGTAGGCGGTGGCTGGGTAGAGGCTCGGAATTCCAAAGGAAATGTAGGCCTGGTGCCTGTGGACTATATTGAGGTAAAAAAAAACAACAGCAGCAACTGATAATCAGCTTTGTTTTCTTTGTACAGAGCATTAGATGAAATTAGAACATTTCGTGTGATTATTTTTAGAACTTTTGAGAGGGGAAGGACAAAATGAAAGCAAACTTGTGATTATCTAGACCACATCAGTGAGAAGAGTGTTATTCTGTTTGCTGAGCTGATATAATGTACTAAACTTGTACAGTGTTTAATTTTTTTTTTTAGATTTTACTGTGTTTTTCCAGTAGCATCACATCATTGAAATCAAGGGAAATAATTGAATGTGTGTATTTCCTGAGTTGTATTCTAAATTGAAGATAAAAAATGTATCTGACTAAAAGTTTAATTAGTTATTTGGCATACATTACTCAAGACGGAGAATATTCCCACATGCTCTGTGCAATAGGTCTATCTTTGTACCATAATTACCAAGATGTTTAACATATTCCCTTGTGGCTTTCCTGTAGATACGCAATCTGTGTTCCTCAGGCGTAATGACATTTGAATAACTTTTTGTCATTGATTCATGTGGAGGGAAAGTTTAAGATATGCATGGACTGCAAAAGTGTGACAAAAAAATGACAAAAATATACATTATTTAATATTTAAATTTTTGTAGCATATCAGGCTGTTTTTTTGTGAATATATTAACATGTATAATATTATGTTTTGCAGATCAACCCTGGCTCCACACAAGCGTCTGCGACACAGTACATTGATGCGCAGAATCAATACAGCAGCAGTTCAGCAAACACTCAGGTACCACGTAATCTCACTTTTGGAGAAGTTGTGGTGAGCATTTACCATCTAAAGTTCCAGCTCAAATGTCTGAAATCTTACATTATCAGTGACTGCATATTCCCCAGTTCCTCAAATTAAATGTAAAGCAGGCATCAGTAAAAATAAGTAGCCACAGCCAGCAAAAAACCCACTATTCAAATGGGAGTTTTGCTTCCTCTTTTTCACAGCCAACTTTTACTAGAAATCCACACTCATTTAATAAGAGGTCTGCTGAGCATAACATGCACAAAGGCCCTATGTGTCATCTGCAGTTGAAATCCATTTCCTGTGAAAGCAGGAGAATGAGAGTAAATGGGCCTCATTATAGCTCGGAATATTAGGCACGAGGAGCTGTGTCTCTTTCTCTCACTTGTTTCTCTAGTAGGCTGTCAGATGTTCACACTTTGTGTTGTGCACATCATCATTGTGCATGCAGTGGTGTTTAAATGCTTAGCCATGTGTAGCGGTTTGCAGATATATACATCAGGAAGTTAGATTCGTTTTGCCATTTAACTAAACCATTAAACAGACTCACCATCTGTTTGGCATAATTTTAGCAAAACTAAAATCAGGACAATGTCTAATAATTTTTTTCAAACCAATTAAGTAGTCACAGTACACATTTGAACACATTTGTTAGATTTCTCATGATCTATATAACCTTTTGTTTTAAAAAGTTATGCTTAAATCTGTGTTATTGCTCGTGTAGACAAATATAAACATGACATATCTTTACGAATTAAATTTGTAAAATGTTTAATGTATTTATTTATGAATTTTATTTCATTTTTAGCTTTGTTATTTGTTTGTTTTTACTTGATGAGATGGTGTGTAATGGAAAAGTAGTAGAAAATTGCTTAACATTTTTGGTTGAACAATGAATATTGGCGCTCAGGTGCACCTCATCACTATGTGAGTATAAGAGGGCTCGAGTGCAGCTTTTCGCTTCAGAGCCTATGCCATTCTAAGCTGGAGACCCCTCGACTTGCGATTGGAGTGTTGTAGTGGAGTGTCGTTTCTAAAAAGAGTTCCTGCGACCTTCTGCTCTGCACGTCTGACAGCGTTCACTGGTCTTCCCTGGGCAAACCAGGAGAAAGAGCAGATTTTTCCACGGTTGGTGAAAAAGTTCTCCGGATTGTCAATACGACCATGAGCTTCTGGGTGTGGAAGTTTCCTCACCTGGGCCGAGAACACGCTGAGGCAGCTTTCGTTGATGGTCAATGCGGTGAGGACTCTCTCATTGGTGAGACGGCTCCCCTCGCGTCCTTCCTGCAGGAAGTCGCTGGACCGTAGCAAGTTCACGACTCCCACGCGAGGCGCTTGGTGGACCTCCAGGTGACCGTCCAGAATATTCCGTCCGGTGTATCAGCCCCACGGACTTCTGGCGCACAGCGTATTCCCGTGGTCCTCCTAAAGGAGACCGCTCCCCCTGTTAACAGGGCAGAGTGTGTCCTTCGGGGCGCCCTGAGAGGCTGAGATGTCTTCGGCAGCATCAGAGGGTGAGACAGACGGTGAGGCAAAACCACGTTGGTTGATACGGCCTGCCCAGGTGCCACGGCATCCGCTATACCACTGTCCAATCTGACAGCAATGCTGCCGTCTTGGATGCAATTGAGCCTGTCCCTCCAGCTGAGGTCAGGGTTTTACAGTCCTTACTTCATCGTGCCCAAAAAGAGCAGTGGGCTGAAACCCATCCTGGATCTGAGAGCTTTAAACCGGTCCCTTCTTAAGCTGCCGTTCAAAATGCTCATTCCGAAGCGCATACTAACATGCATCCAGAGCCAGGATTGGTTCGCAGCCATCGACCTGAAGGACGTGTACTTTCATGTCTCGATTCTGCCTCGACACAGACCCCTTCTTCGGTTTGCGTTCGAGGGTCGAGCATATCAGTACAAAGTCTTACCCTTTGGCCTGTCCCTCTCTCCCCGCATCTTCACGAAAGTCGTGGAGGGTGCCCTCTCCCCGCTATGGCAGATGGGCATCCGCATCCTCAACTATCTCGACGACTGGCTAATAATAGCTCACTCGCGGGATCTGTTGTACACTATCCCCCGAAACCACACATCCCTCCTGGGACCTTGCCGTCGCCCTTCATGGCCTGTGGGATCCGTGTGCTATTTTTCTCAGTGTTCCCCTGTAATAGCTGAACCTGAGTTCTCCCTGCCTCGCAGTCGAACCTAGAGCGGAGTACCTCCGCCTGTGCTACCTCTGGGTCTCCTTCGCCCAGTAGGTGTGGCTACAAATCTCAGTTTTCCACAGTCAGCCAGAAGGCTGTTTCCCTTTAATTATATCCATAATCTTATCGATATATTGCATTTCATTATTTCCACATGCAGAAATGTGTTTAGTCATGTGCTCCGCTCCCCAACCACCTGCTTCAGTACAACTGGCAACCCTGTGGGCCCCAGGGGGTTGGGAAGGTTACGTGCAGACTCCTCTGCTGACAAACTTAAAAAGTATCTTGCCTGTCAGTGGAGAGTCTCCGCGTAATGCAGCCTCAAGGGTCGTGGCCTGTTCCATGGCTGTTCCCATATGTAACGTTGAAGTGATTTGACTGAAAGGGTAACGTCTAGGTTGCGAACGTAACCCACATTCCCTGAAGGAGGGACGGAGACGTTACACTTTCGTGCCATGACACTGAGGTCGCGTTGACGCTGGCTCTGCTCTTTAGCGAAAACCTGCATGTGCACTGCGCTCTTATACTCACGTAGTGATGAGGTGCACCTGAGCGCAATCAAGTGCACGCCAATATTCATTGGCCTTTTGTATAAAGCTCAAAGGCAATTGGTCTCTCTGGCGAGTTCCCATATGTAACGTCTCCGTTCCCTCCTCCTTCCTCTGTCATAATATTGCCATTCTTTCATTTGTGTTATTTCATTGTTTTGTTTTGTTATTATTTGTAAACTTGTAAACCTTTTATTATATTAAATAATAATTATTATATATTATATATAATTGTGTCCAAAATGGACTTGCACTGTATATGGGTTCAAAAAGAATTAAAAAAATAATAATAATACTAATATTATATTTGCTATAATCTGTAGTTTTTGTGTGATCATTTTTTAAAAAGGCTTAAATTATATAAAAAAATTGTGTTCAAAATGGACTGGCACTGTATATGGGTTAAAAAATAATGAAAACAATATAACAATTATTTTATTTTTGCTATAATCTGTGATCATTTAAAAAAAAAAAAACTATATAAATAAAATTTATATAAATAAATAATTAATTGTATAGTATTAACTAACTATTTGACATTAGGCTGTAGATTTTACTCAACACATTGGATGGCCATATACCCAATTTACCTCCGGTCAAGAGTACAGACACCCTTGCAAGAAATTTTGCAAATGGAACAAATGATGAAAAGATGTATCTAAAAACTTAATGTTTTCATCGGTGACATTTAGAGTGATTCACAACACCAAAGCACTAATAACAATGAACACATGAGTAATGTTGTGCTCAGGGAAAATTGGTATAGACGGTCTTAATTGGTGAGGCCAGGAAGCGAGACAAATGGTTTTGCGTGGCTGGAAGTTAGTTCTTAGCAGCATCAAGGTCAGGTCTATTGATGGAATTTGCCATTAAGTCTTAGACTAATGGACAGAGATGGACTCAAGAGCCTTTTAGTTCATAAAGCACATCCAGAAAACTGTTTTTATACCGTTTATTGAATTAATTTGAGACCACTGCCCATTTATACAAGAAGAGAAACTCATATATTGTTGTCATTGACTTTTTCATTATGAGTGAACATAATGGCTTCTGCAGTCATTTTCTACATTTAAAAAAATCTTAAGGTTATTTTGTCCTGTTTTCAGCTATGTGATTCACAGTTTGTAAAGTAACCTTTAAAATAGCAGGGCGGTTCCTATTATTGCTGTTTTACACTCAAGTCAAATAATGTTTCTAATTCATTCCATAACATGTGCTTATACTGAGTGAGTGCATATTAAAATCTTGTACAATAGAAAAACAGCTGAAATACCAACAAGAACTAATAATTTCATGTTTTAAGGCAAACGTTAAAGAGGAGTAGGTGTTATTAGTAATTTTGAAAATATCTTTACAGGAATATCTATAGTACTGAAATATCAACGTTGTTTTAGGGGACATTGTTTTGAATGTTACAGGTCAGACATGGTGTCATGGGGTGAATGGAGACACAAGCAAATATTATGTGAGAATTTGAATATGAATAAGGCAGCAGCATTTTGTTTATATGGCCAACCCAGCAAGAGGGAATCACTGTAAACTAGTTGTGACCTGGATCAATCAAGGAATAGTTCCAGTACGTGTATCGGTAGGGGATTGTGGGAAAAAGCTGATACAATCCACTTTAAACTTAAAATAACTTGTTTAATTTATGCACGCTCACTACAAAATGACAAAGCAAATGTTTGAGGGTCAGCATGGATGTAGATTTATTCAAAGATTTAATGTTGTATTTTATGTATTTGTAGGGGGTTAATGGGAATGAGGCTTGGACTGCCACGACATGGTCCAACAATGACCCTGCGGACAACTGGAACTATGCTGAACAGGAACCAGCAGGCAATAACGGTTAGTGAAAAACATTTACAGTACAACCTCCATTAAACATTTACAATTATTTCTGTGTGTGTGTATATATGTGTATTTATATATATAGACTTGTCACAGACTTGTCACAATATCTACAATCCAAAGAAATGAACATTGTAGTAGGGCTGGGCGATATACCCATAGACACGATTAACCAGTAAAAATTTGTCAACTAGTAATTTTTGTTCTTTTATCTCTTAACAATGATAGCCTCACGTGATGTTTCTGTGCTAAGTGGTCACTGAAAATGTTCATTTGGACACTGTTTTTTAATCATTGCAGTTTTAAAAACAAGTGATTTTATACCACTGAAATGCAATCAGCAAACCGTTTATATTGGCGCATTTGTTATAAAGGCACATGTGCAGTTTTTTAACAGAAGAATCTCATCATGTTGTTGCTTTGCTGTTTATAGCATGTACCATGTGGGATATTCATGTCTGTGTAATCTGCTTTGTTATGAGGACTTTGAACTTTCTCTTCCAGCAAACCCTAGATAAAGTCATAAATAAACCCTTTATGTACTTTAGGTAGCTAAGTGCTATATGTGGAGGTAGGTGGGTCATTTTATTGCTATGGTATAGTCATCCCTACAGTTGTCTTTGCCTGTTACACAGCTGAGTTGTTCTGAAGCATGCTTCCCACAGACAGAGCGGTATGTTCACATTTGCACAAGGAAGCAGAACCTTTTCTGGCCTCTCCATGTGCATTCCTGTATGAATACTCTTGTGGAAAAGAAGTACACCTTAGCATACTCATGAAAAAAGTGCATTATGAACCTCCATTGCTGGAACTTATGAATCAGTATCTTGAAACACAAACATCCCCTCTTAAGTAGAAAATATTATAATAACCAGGAAAATGGATTTTAATTAATACTTTAGAAAAATATAAATGCATTTTTGAATGATGAGTACAAAGTTTAGTTTTTCAGTCTGCTATTTTAATGCTGTATGTGATTGTTGTGTCATGTGCCTGTAGGTTCTGTCTATTCCTTTGATGAGGAATGGGATGATGATTCTGATGATGGAAAGTCAACAGTCGGTTATGGAGGTTCACAGATGGAAGAGGGTGGAACCATGCAGCGGGGCGGGGCTCACTCTACTATGAAAATATCCCTCAACAAGTAATGTTTCAGTTTTGATAACTGCCAGAATCAATATTCCATTAGTTAAAGGTCCCATATTGTCAAATCTGAAATTTCCTGGCTTTTTATATGATAAGTGAGGTCTAGGGGATATGTTACTCCCATATACGTTTCAAATCGGTTAATTCACAGTAAACTGCACACAGCCTGCATAAAGTAGCTGTGATTTTCGACAAGCCGCTGTGACTTCTGTAAAAATGTGATGTCAGACCTACTCAGTCACCACCTTCAGTCATTATACGAGGTGGATCACATCAAACGCGTATAGTAAAGAAAATTCACCATCTAGTCATGATGATGTATCAACAGGCAACTGTTTTTTACAGTTTTGTTATTATTGCAGATACAATTAGTCAGTAGTCCAGCTAATCACAACAATTCATATACCATTAAACATAACTATATAGAATTCGTTAGTTTGTTGTTTTACACACATACACAGAAATCTTTTCATAAACGACATAGTCGTGAGACGCAATAAAACTTTAGGCGAGCACATAATAACAAAAGACACTACTTCATTGAACCCTTTTTGATAAGAAGCGGGCAAACTCAAGCATTTGTGATGATCGTATCTGTCCAGTCCGCTCGTTTTGTCGCGTTCTACCATAGCTGTCAAAGTTTTTTATCTGGCACTAGCATGCAATCATATTTCTAATATGAGGCTGTATTATGTCGATTACGTAGCCAAATCTGCGTTGCTTTGAACGAGCTGCCTCAGTCTTCCCTTTGTTTTGCATCGTGACATAATTGTGACATCGTTACATTTGGATTGGCCTGCTCGTACGTCACTCAAAAAATAACAGGCCAATCACAAGAGAGGCTCACAAATAGTAATTAGACAGGCCAAAATCGACCTGACAGAGCTCATAAAAGAAGAGCTGTAAAAACATATTGAGATGTTTTTTGCAAATATACTGCAAATATATGTTCTTAAGGACATTAACACCTTAAATAAGACTCCAAAAACATGTACAATGTGGGACCTTTAAATAAACTTCAGAAAAAATGCTCATTCCATCTGTTCCCGTAGGTTTCCAGGGTTCTCCAAGACCCCAAATCCAGAGGTGTATCTGCTTACCAAGAACATAGCTAAAGGAAATGACAAACTGTCAATTTATGTAAGTTATTTGTCTTTGTCCTATAGATTGATTAGATAGTTATTGTCTTTAACAGAATAATTGAACAACCTTGGGTTTGTTTTACATGGTATGGTGAATGGATACATTAACGCATTTCTGAATCCTGGAGAAAAGGACTGAATGTTTATTTTGCAGGCGGGCGAGGTGGGTCCAGTGTGGTTGTATCCACAATCTCAGTTAGATTGTGTAGTGGCTGATCCCAAAAAAGGGTCAAAAATGTACGGCCTGAAGAGCTACATCGAATACCAGGTCACACCTAATGTAAGTCCCACTCAGGACTGCTTAAAAATATTGACTTAATGTAATTGTTTTGCTAAAGGATCTTGGTTTATTTTTACGTTTAACTATTTTTTCAGACTACAAACAGACCTGTCAATCATAGATACAAACACTTTGACTGGTTATATGAGAGGCTCGTAGAGAAGTTTGCCTGTGCTCTGCCGATCCCATGTCTACCTGACAAACAAGTTACAGGTGAACAAAGCAAAAAAAGTTACAGTGAAATCTGTGGTCACTTTAGAAAAGTTATTGTATTTTAATAGCCACCAAGTGTTTTTTTTTTTTTTTTGGCCTGGTAGACTTTCTAGCATCTGTCTTTTGTTTCTCTTTAGGCCGATTTGAAGAGGAATTTATCAAAATGCGCATGGAACGCCTGCAGGGCTGGATGTCCCGCATGTGCCGGCATCCCGTGATCTCAAACAGTGAAGTTTTCCAGCTCTTCCTTATCTACAGAGATGAGAAAGTGCGTTTGTTAAAATATATATAGTAGTAATGGACGTGTTGTTTTATATACATACAGTAGTCAAACAATAGATATTAAAGCTTATAGACCTGTTCTGTTGCCATCTGTTTGCAGATTTTGAGATCACATCACAAAAAGCATGTTAAATATTAACTTTGGCTAGAGAATAGTTAGGTTCAGCATGCCAGTTGTGTGTGTGTGGCAGTCATATTTTATTTGGGGTTTTTTGTAGGAGTGGAAACTAGGGAAGCGGAAAGCAGAGAAAGATGAAACAGTGGGAGTGAAAATCTTCTCCACCATAGATCCAGAGCTTCCAGAGATGGATCCTGGTCAAGTGTGAGATAATTTATAACTACCTTAATTATTTTTTCTAAAATGAATTTGGTTAATAACCCCAAATTGCATTATTTTATATGTGTATTTAATAAATCAGTGGTCTTTTTTGATTTGATTGTAGGGAGCAGAAGTATGAAATGTACAGTCAATTTACTAGATCTATGGACAACAGTGTTAAAGAACTACTGGCTGTAGGGCATCTTCACTGGAAGAGATGTACAGGGCGTAAGTTTGCATGCTATATTTCCTCAGTATAATTAGTCAAGTACACTCAAATAGTATACTGTATGTAGATAATATTATTGCTTTCACTGTCTTGTGATTTTTACATAGCATTACAAAAGGAGTATCGGCAGATTGGAAAAGCATTTCAGAACCTATCATCGGTTTTCAACACTAGTGCATACCCAAGTAGGAAAATTAAGCTTTGTTTATTAAAATACTCTCATAGACATGTCAAATATTTTTTATTACTTAATGATTGTCTATTCATTTTTTGTTGATGTGTTTTTTTTTGTACCTTATTTTAAGGTGAATCAACTCTGACGGAAGCATTGACCGCAACAGGAAAAACGTATGAGGAAATAGCAGAACTCGTTGCAGGACAGGTATCTGAAGTACAGTATTTCCTCACAGTAATACTTCAACAAACTGTTCAGTCCTTGAACCTCTACCAGAGTCATTTAATCATCATTAGCAGGTTTCCTCATTCCTGTTGATAGAATTGTAACCGCAAGGCCCTGTGATAGCAGCATCCATGATAGCTGTTTTTAGCATTATCCATGATTTTAAACATTTGTTTTAATAAGATAACATTTGTTTATCAGCCAAAAAAAGATCTGCACTTCCTATTGGAGACAAACAACGAATACAAGGGACTACTGGGCTGCTTCCCTGACACAGTAGCAGTTCACAAGGTAGAAACCATTCAGCATTTTGGGTTTTACTATTTTCTTCAAAAGAAATTAACAAGTAATATACATATGTATATATATATATATATATATAAATGTTTTTATTTTTTTTTGCAAAAACAGGTAACTCCATTACCTCCATTTTATTATGATATCATGTTTTTATTGTTTAGTGTTAGTTAGCTGTTTAGTTATTTTTTGGGCTAATCAAAATAACCCCACTGCAAATTAATTGAAACTCACAATAAAAAAACGTGATTTTTATCAGAGTTATCTGTTTTTGCAAATTAACTCTTCAAATACGTATATATATATATAATTTGTATTTATTTATTTATTTATTTAGTTGTTTTAACAATATTTTCTCCTCAGGCTGCCATTGATAAAGTAAAAGAGGCTGATCATTTGGTGACGATGAATAAGATTAGCCAACAAGACAAACACATTATGGAAAAGAACCTCAGCACCATGTCTTATGCATTGCAAGGTAAGTGTTGTCTATCAATGAAAGACCCTTTGTCACTGTGGTCTCTCATACCTGCACCTGTGTGCTTAATTGTAGTGTTTGTCACATGTGTAATCTTAGACTTGCCATCTGTTTCTCTAGCGGAGATGAATCACTTCCATAGCAACCGTATCTATGACTACAACAGACTCATGCAGTTCTACCTGGAGGAACAGGTGAAATTCTATGAAACGGTGAGTGGTGGGATTCTGTGGACACCATAAACATATGTCATGCAACATACTGTGTATGTAACACTTTTGTTTGTCTCGATTGGATAGATTGCTGAAAAGCTGAAGAAAGCACTTGGTCAGTATACCACTATATGAGGACTCGTGGAACATCATAAAGGAAGCTGCTTTTGCTTTTTTTTTTTTTTTTTAACTAATTCACAATTAACCATCTTGTTTCCACAAAATTCTGTATTGTTGCGTTGTATCATATATAAAATATAGGTTATAAGGGAACAAACAATGTTACGATGTGCAAATCATCATTCACCAAATATTACAGAAACAGATAAAATACAAAACTTAACTGTTACGTCAGCTAATGTAACACTCCCCAATGTTAAAAGAATAGTTCATGTAAAAATGCAAATTTGTTAAGAATTTGCTTACTCTCATGTCATCCAAGATCGGAGAGTTTGGAACCAAGTTGGGAGAAATTTAGCTTCACAGTATATCTCATTTTTACTTTTAAAAGATATTTAGTGATGGACTGGAGTCATGTGGATTATTGGGATGTGTTTATCAGCTGTTTGAACTCTTATTCTGACGGCACCCATTCACTGCAGAGCATTGATTGCTGAACAAGTGATAAAAGGCTAAATTTCTTCAAATCTGCTCCAATAAAGGAACACACTCTGACAAATAAACCTGACGGTGAGCAAATCTAGAGCAAATTTGAGTGAACTGTTCCTTCAAAACATTTAATTTTCTCTGTGTAAATTGAGTTCACTCAGGGACAAGTTTACTTAGACTGGGCCTTCTAAACCAAATGAGTTTATTAACGTCTTAAACTTTATTTTCTTATAGTACATTATGTGAAATTAAATATGTCAGATATTTAGAAGTGGTATGTATTGAATAAAAGCAATAAGGACATTGTCTTTTACCTGTGGTAAAATGTTCTATGCAATATAAAACTAAAAATGTCTCTCTGTGTATAAAATGTGTTTTTAACTAGTCCTCCAGTCTGTAATAAATCTGTCTTTATACCTTTTCCAAGTGTGTGAGGAGAGTTGTGATGGCCATGAATGCTCAGCATTTTTTGGCTTAACATCAAAATTGGTTTTGCAGATCTAGCAAGAGCATAGAAATATGTTCTTTTATTTTGTTTTTAGGAGATGGTAGAAATACCCAGTATTTATGCTAACTCAGGGTCACTTTTCTCTTTTTGAAAAAGGAAACAAATCTTTGGCTTTAGAAAGGAAGATGAGGAAATGAGCACGATGACCTCAGTGTGTGCGAGTCAATGTAAGAGTGACCTCTTAAGCAAGGAAACACTTTCTCCCCCTGTTCTGTTTCCTTCCCTTAAACATGAGCAGCTTATATTCTTTTTTTTTTTGACCGTGAGGAATCTCTTATTTAACTTTCTTCTAAGACCCCCAAAACCTCTTTTATTTCTGTGCCTCGTTCATTTGCTGGTGTGTTCCACCCTTCCTGTGAATGTGTGATAGGCAGAAAGAGCTTTTATGGATGTTGTAGATATGTTTATCTCATTGTAAAGAAGTCTGAAGCTTACAGAAGTTAAACATACAGCTGTAAATAGCATAGCAGGACATTTCTTAAAAACTAAGATATGTATTTTTTTATATATATTCTCAAAGTATATACAAAATGTAAACAATGTTGTGAAACATACATTTAGGCATTACAAGGCTGTACATTTGGGGATTATTTGAATACCTGTTACTTCTGAAATACTGAGGCTTAAACAAACATATTTACATGTGCCATAAGTTGCAGGATATCTATTAATAGTCATTCTCATATGTTCTGTTGAAATACAGAGGCTGGCTGCAATAAATAAAAATTAAAATATGATATAAAAATAAAATACAAATTCTTATTAAGAATAGCCTTACAGTTATTACTTTTTTAATTAAAAATAAATATATTTCTTTTAATAATCCAGATTGGTTTTAATCATTTAGAATTTTTTAATTATTAAGAATTTACATTTTAGAAAAAAAAGGGATAGTTCACACAAAAATGAAAATTGTGTCATCATTTACTTGTTAAAAACCTGTACAGGTTTCTTTCTTCTGTTCAAAAGAAGAATTTTAGTAACCAAATAGCTGACACTAGCTACTGTATTGTCTTCTACAAAAATTACAAAAAAGAATAAAATACTGTGGAAGTTAATTGCTAACATCAAATGTTTTGCATTTAACAGAAGGGGAAAAAAAAGATTTTGAGGATGAAGTGGAGGATGAGTGAATATTTTTTTCATTTTTGAGTGAATTATCCATTTAATGCAACTGATCACATCACTTCTTTGGAAACAGTCTAAAAAAAAACTGAATATGTCTAGTCAGTGTAATGGTAACACCAATTAAGTCTGTATCAAAATGATACTGAATTATTTCTACTTCATTATTTTTTTATTATTATTATTGTTCTTTCTTTGTTTTTTTGTACAAGTTAAAATAATTTCCATGATAATCTAATAATGCATATTGTTTTATCAATTTTATAATAAGTTATTTACTTGACACTGAATGCTTCAGTATGCCAAAGACAAAAATGAGACGCATCTTACCAAAAATCTTAAACATCCAGTTAAGACTTTCCCTTTAACCACAGGTTACATAATTGCTTAGCCATAATGACCTGATGATGTCACTGCAGTATTGTCTTACACAGGCCCTAAAGCGATGTTATGGAGAGAGGCGGGGCCTGTAGGTCCGTGGGCGGATCATCATGCTCACCTTCTTCAAAGAATAGTAATCTGAGTCCTTCCAGGAGTACCACACAATCCCATCAGGCCCCAGAAGATTCTTTCCTTTGGCAGAGTACCGCCCCCCCTGGTGGTCAAGACAAACACAGGACACAGTTAAGATAGCTGGGCCCATATTGTATATCTCGGAGAGGTTTAGGTTTAGTGCTTCATTTGTGTTAGACCTTATGATACACTCCATTGAGGTTTGCAAAGAAGCACTGATGGTACCACCAGCCTCCGTGAGATATCTCAGCACAGATGTCACCTGTGTCTGGAGTGCTGAAGCTTTGTTTGTCATGATACCAGCCAAACGAGTCTTCAACTGTACCACTGAATCCTGATACATGGAGACGGTAGAGGTTGTCCTCGTTCTCGATCCTGCCAAAGCAAGAATTCTTGCTTGAGTGGTTAAGAAAAAGTCATAAGTATCCAAAAAGTATTTCCTCCTGTCCATCATATTGAAAAGCTCTGTGTTAGAAAAGAATCCATAATAAAGATGTTTTATATTTAAACCATTCATTCTGACGGCACCCATTTACTGCAGAGGATCCACCAGTGAGCCAAAATCTGTTCAGATGGAGAAAAATCTTATCTATCTTGGATGGGCTGAGGGTGAGTCAATTTAAAGGAAATGTTTATTTTTGGGAGAACTGTTTCTTAATTTTTTAAGCATTTAAGAATTTTCTTGTAAGAACATTTAAAAAATGAAAACAATATGATGCAACATTTCAGCCCAGGTTCACAAAAAATAAATAAACTTCTAACCTGGATAATTAAAAATACGTATATATAATATTTTGGTAACACTTTAACAAAATATGATATATATATATATATATTAATTTTGAAATTAATCGAGATTAAAATGGCTCATTGGAATTCTGCATTCAGAATATGTGTGCTACCTAAATAATGACTAGAAGTAAAGCTCTATTCGGACGGGACTAGTGTTACAGGGGGTCTTTAGAGAATGTTTTGTTTCACAGAAGTATTTGGTGATTTTAATCCCATTCGAATCTGCCATGTCTGTGTTTTTCTCTCACAACCTCTGTGATAATTCTAGAGTCTGAACGCGATGTCTGTGATATTATTTTTCACAAATAATGAATTTTTTTGTGTGTTTTAGTCAATGCGACATGCCCTAGATGCTCTTACCGCACACATGTTTAATATATTTTGATATATAGAATAAATAAATAAATACAAATAAAGAGCCAGATCACGTAAACTGAGAAGACTGGCTATTGTAATATCAATATCAGGTAAAATTATTCCCGTTCATTTCTGCACTCGGTTCTACATATGTTTTAATTATCAAAATTAAACATGTTTACTATAAATAAAAATCATAGTAGTTGAACTAAAGTAAGCACACATTAACATGGTTTTGCTGTACTAGCCATTCAGCTTCACCATGGTATTTGTGATTCTACTAATTGTAATCGGTCTGAATGACTATAGCAATGCACGCATACAGAGCGCGGGATCTCTGTAATAAACACAGAGGTGTTCGTCCCGTCTGAAATGGTACATGAAGATCACGGACGACAGGTGATAGGAATCGAAGCTCACACGTACAGTAGGTTAGAAAACTAGTCCCGTCCAAATAGGGCTACAGTGTAATTCAGCTACGTTAGGTATACATCCACCCTAAAATATCAAGGTGAAAGTCACAATAGCTTGCGTAGTACAGACCCAGCTCCCAACACAACTTTGTGAACAGATTAACGGGGATATTTTTTTTCACGTTAACGTTATTCTTAAGAGTTATTAAAATGTTATATTTAATATGTATCGTTATATGTTATACAATATTTTATATTTAATATAATAACTGTTGTAGTAATATAGTAGTCATTTTTTACTATTAGTAGGTATCAAAAATAAGATTGACATTTATCTCAAATGTTTAAGTAAAAATGCAATATATATTGAAAACTAAAATAACTAAGTGTTCTTTAAAATATTCGGACTTGTCTTTCTAAATGTTTACCAAAAGTTCTGGTACAATGCGTGTTTGTGCTTGCCATTCCAGTCCTCGAGGTCAATGCGAAGGGAATACTCTCCCTGGCTGGAGATATCGTGAATGTGATCGTTTCCAAGCCAGAATTCTGCGTGCAGATCTCCAAAGCCATCCCTGTATTCTGTCCATTTGCGATTGAAATTGACCTTTCCATCCTGTCGACGTTGAAACATGGTCCATCCTCCTCCTGGTCCAAAGAATGGTACTTTAATCTCAATCAACATCCACTAATGCTTCTAATTTAACTCAAACCTCCAGTCTATAAACACAAAAATACAAACCTTGAGTCTCCATATCACAATAAACTTCTAAAGGAGTCGATCCCACTGAAGGAACAACAGTAAAAATCCCAGATCTGTGGACTCCATTGTAGTACAGGGATGCACAGTCAATTGGACAGTTCCTTACATGCTGAACCTCTGAGGAAACAAATATTTAATCAAATCAAGTTATCATTAAAATTGTGAGTTCTGAGATGCCAATGACCTCAAGTATTATTCGGAACGTACTACATCCGCCATATTGATGTTGTCAAGTGTCATGCGTCGCCACTGAGGTGCTTACACTTAAAATGAGCTGCGTTTCCACTTTCCGCCATTTTTCGAATATGACGCCTCCTCTCCCAGAGCCTCATGGGATAGGAAAGTGTCCATGGTATGCCTACTATAATATATTTTTGGGTGGAAGCAGTAGGTCATCCGGGTACTTCTCGCCTACTGAATTTTGAATACTATGAATTCGAACATACTACTCGCCTCCCATACTGTTTTTCGCTTAATATAAAGTAGGGAAGTAAGCGGTTTCGGATGCAGCAACTGCCTTTACACGCAAGATGAAATAAAAATGGCATTTTCTTCTATCAGAAATACAGGGATATAAAAATACCCACGCTTTGGTTTGATTTTTAAACATGCATTACGTGCTAATGTTTATTCAACTTGGAAAATCGTTCTATTTTGTTGCCACAAATAAATAAATGTATGGGAAACACATCCCACAGTATATTAACCTGAGACAAACTTCATTACTATTTCATTAGCTGGTCAGCACTAACCAAACCGATAAACAAACACAGACCGGAAGTTAAGTCCAGGCGCATGAGCCCGATGAAATCGTCTTCAGTTGATTAACACAAACATTTTGAAAAATCTTTTTTGTTCAGAATGTTACCGGTTGGGAACATTGGGGTGAGTAAGTGATGACACCATTTGAAATTTGAGGTGAACAATATCCTTTTGATGATCAAATAATCACTTTGAAATGTTCAATACCTAGTCATGCTGACCTGGATGAAGGGTATCTTGAGCGCCGAGGAGCGGGCTTGTGCGGATGATATTGATCATACAGCCAGGATTGCGCCTCACACGCTCAACTGTCATAGTGAGGTTGCGAATCTGTGATTGCATCTCATATATGAGTGATCCGTGGATGTGCAGCAGGGCATTGGCCTCTTCATAGATGTCCTGCAGCATGTGGAAGCGATGCTCCAAAGATGAATTTACTCCATACTTCTCCTCACGCTGCCAAGACCGGAAAACATTATTAGCAAATCAGAGCACTTTAAGGACACAGCTAAACTACTTTTGGCAAACAGGAAAACAAATCAAAAACTAAAACAGATTAACTTAATCCAGTAACACTGTTCATTTAGGGATTTGAAAGTGACCCAACAAGACAATATTATTCACAGAGGTGTCAAAAAAATAAACATAAAGCAAATTAAAAGTGTGCAGCAAAAAACATTCCAAATTAACGTACTTTCAAAAAAAATAAAAAGAACATATAGTTTTGTGTTTCAAATAATAAGACATATATTCATACACACAGTAAGTACCAGCTTATAGGCTATGTATGTTTGTTGTGCGTAGATGCAAAGCATTGTTGACAAAGTGCTAACTACTATGTGTCTATGGGACAGGTTCCAGCCCTAATCCAGTAATTGATCAGGGTTAAGGAGGTATTAGTACGGAAACAGTGCACTACTGAATCATTTGTCTCTGGATTCCTGTAATGCAGAGCTGCTGTTAATATGTAATGTGTGCTATAAAGATTAAGGCTTTGCCTACTAAATAAACAATGAAAAAAATGAAAGCATGTTAGAAATTTGTTCAACATTTGCAGATTGGGAAAGATTAAAAGGATAGTTCACTCTCAATCATCCTTGGTGTATAAAAAAATAGTATTAAAGGGGTTGTATGATGCTGCTAAAAAGAACAATATTTTGTGTATTTGGTGTAATGCAATGTGTTGATGCGGTTTAAGTTTCAGAAAAGCATACTGTACATTATTGTTTCTCCTATAAGGCCCAAAACTCACATTTGACTCAAAACTCATGTTTGAATAGTAAGTAACAGGTTCTTTTCATAAAAGTAGCTCACTTAAAGGTTGTGAGTCAGAAGCGCCAGACTCCCCCTGCAAAGCTGGAACCGCCTTACTTTATACCCTCTGTGCACAGCCAACATAAAGATATTTTGATGCATTCTGATGGCTGTCTGACCCCCGCCCATAGTCAGCAATGTAATGAACACAACCAATGTCCGTAACATAGCATAGTTCAACCGTAATTTTACAAAGCTACGAGAATACTTTTTGTAAACAGAAATAACTACTTAATTCAACAATTTGTCTCCTCTGTGTCACAGTGGAAAGAAATATTACCCCAACAAGCCAATGTAAACATCTCAATTGCAATTGTCGTAAATTTACAACAAAAAAAATGTACAGAGGTCCTTTTTTATTATCATTAGTGGCCAACAGAATATTTTTAACAACAAATTTGAGAAACAAATGTAAACAATTTTAATCTGCATGTAACTAAATGGAGCATGTAGCAAACAGTGTCCAAGGGATAATCCAAAATCGTAATACAGTCCAGGCAAAAAGGTCAATAACAGTCAAAGATCAAAAACCACAAAATCAACGAGGGAAAAACGCTTGGTGATGTCTGCTAGGCAAAACAAAAC
>JAUMHI010000061.1:12203386-12218776 GCA_032359435.1 Enteromius unitaeniatus
CATTTAAACTGTTATGTTAAACTGCGATGTAAAAAAGCTTTTTGCGTATTGGTGGTCACGTCAGCAGTGATAAGGTACAGCTAAGAGCGCTCCAGACCAACCTTATGAACGAATGACTTACAGAAGGTATACTTAAAGATGCTCTATGCGATGTTGCGAGATTTTAGCTCGATTTTATTTTTATCTCAAACCGTATGCATCAGCCCTTGATCGTCTTGCTGTCTGCCCTCTGAATACATTGGGAAAAAACACGCTCTCTAAAGACAACACAGAGGCTGCAATACCGAAAGAAACACCACAACAAAAAAAAAAAAAAAAAAAAAAAAAACCGGCAAGAGGTGGGGTTTAACGCGCATTAAACCCCACCTCTTCTTGCCAATTGGTTGGCCGAAGTTTGTTTTTGTTTGGTGTATGTCCTGTACCCCTAGTGTTTTGCAAGATCACATAGAGCACCTTTAACTAAGAAGGTTTCGGAAAACAGGCGCTAAAAATAAGGTATGTCTTAAGGTACAACTTAAGAATGACATAGCGTGGTGGTTTTGGAGAATGCAGCCCTGTATTTTATTTTATTTTTAATCTATTTACCATCTTGACTGGAAAATACTATTTTCATGGTCAGTTTTTCATTTATTATTTGCTAACGAATGTCCTACAGGCTGGGAGTGGCTAGAAGAGCGCCCCCCTCTGGTTGGAGATAGTAATAGCTTTATAAACGGAAATCTTTACGCGACTTGCTTTTCAAAGATCAAGTGATTTTCAAATGACATCTTGCAGACGTTTTCAACAACAACATAAACAAACGTTACTGCACATGCGTGTTTGTGTGACCCTAACTAATCATCCAAATAGAATCAATAACAGCTAAATCCATTCTAGTAGATTTTTATTTTGATAACAAGCAAAATATGTTCGCTGAGTCAATCGGACGGATTTATTAAAAAAGCACTCATTCGCTGCCAGCAGGAGGTGCTTAAAGCACGAGAAACGAGAGGTTTCCCTGGTAAACAAAGCAGCTCTGAGCTTACAAACGCTGCCTTATAAGCAGGATGAAATGAAAGACATTTTCTGAAGACAGAAATACAGTGATATAAAAACACTTACGCCTAGGTTAGATTTTTTAAACGTGCATTACGTGGTTGTAGCCGGCGGCACTAACCAGAACGATAAACAAACACAGACCGGAAGTTAACTTAGACTAAAAATGTAAAAAAAAAAATACATGATATCCCATAAAAATGCTTTTGACAGAATAGCACTTTTGTACAACTTTTAATGCTGAAAGCCTAGCTCCTACCTGCAGCTCCAGCACTTTGATGCGATGCCTGTGATTCCTCAGCTCTTCTTGAAGCTCTGAGATGGTCTCTTTCAGGTCCTGCATTTGCTGCTTGCGCTCTTCGTTCTCACGCAGCCAGTAGGAGACCTCATCTGTACAGCGGAACATGTCCGGACACCTATGTTCCTCCAGCTGAGGCAATGTGGCTATTAAACGACACTGTCCGTTTGGCATTACTTCATTGCTATATTCCCCACACTGCATTAGGCCGCTACTAACTCGATGAGTCTGAGAAGTGTCTGTTTTGAAAGAGTCAGCGGTTTTAGACTCTTCGACAGCATCTTTGGTTTTGACAACAGAAAATTTGGGCCATGCTGCCCAAAGTAACAAAGCATACAGCAGAGATAGCATCCTGCAATAGACTGAAGTTCTGCAGAAACTAGTAATGACTTGAGAGTGAATCCCTCATCAGACCCTGAAACCTGTCTGGGTCCTCATACTGGTGAAGCTTATTTCCTCATGCTGTGCATAGATCTCTCCAGGGCAGATGGAGAGATCTCCATCTCAAGTAAATGAGATGGAGAAAGCTGACAGGCCAGACATTTGCCAGAATTTCTTAACAAATTGCCTCCCAGCATCCTGCATAAAGAAATAATAGAACGAATGGATAAATGGCATGGTTCTCATTCATTTATTTAGTACATTCAAATACAAGTCATGCATGCAACATTTTGAATGCACAGTGCAATTTCTGAATTAAGATTATTAATGTCTTGGAAACTACATGCAGAACCATAGAAGTATGCAAAAAAAAAGCAGAGTCCATGTTTGAGTAAAGAATATTTCATGAAGTGAAGTTTGTAGATAAAGTATTTACTTAAAGTAGTTAGTTTTACAGGTGCTAAAAATATACAGCTTAAAAAAACACATATACATTCTACATTCATATGCAGTTTGCAGCAGCCTTTAGGAACTGGTTTATCATTAACTTTCAGTTCGGTTGTATCAGAATTCTTATTTGATTCACATGGTGCAGGTTTTTAAGACGATTATCTAAAGGTTCACTCCATACTTATACAGTAATTACACTGAGTTTGAGTTTATTTCACATATAAGGTAGCAATACAAGTGAATTCTGACTTCTTTGTCACGGATAACTCTAAATGTATCAAGTGAATTTAAAAACATTCAAGAGAAACAGATGCAACTTGTATGATGTACAGACGTACACTTCAAGCATGAGTGTAATATATATTTTAAAGGTTAAAATAAAAGCCTTCACAAAGCCAGCAGATGAACAATGATTAAATGAATGAAAAGACGTGAGATAAGGAAAGTTACCTTGTGCCAGGCAGGAAAATCCTATGAATGTGCTAAAAAAGTGGATCTTCCATTCACTCACTCAGTGTTGGTGGGAAATGCTGTGCTATTAACAGTGTTACTATGGGTTGAGAGGAATCTTATCCTCTAAATCTTTAATAGGATTACATTCACTGTGCAGTGTGGGTCAATAGCCTGTAAAGAGACAGGAAAATATACTATTAAGCTTTGCATTTAAACTGATGTTAATTTGTCCTCAAATTAAATATCACATTTTATCAACGATATGATAATTTCCATGACCACTACTTCCTTTAGGTTTGTTATTAGCTATAAATTAATTCTTCTTTGGATTACTAAATTACTAATAACATTTTCATTGACCACTTTTTTATATTTTATTTTTTGTTTTTATAGAGGGCCAAAGTTGCTCACTCACTTAAATACAGAACCCTTTTTTTACCCGTTTAACTCCAGTATAGTCATCTCCGAATTTCTGTCTCTGAGAACTCGGTGTGCCAGAGAGACCAATAACATAAACATAAAAGCCAGCAAGGTCACAAAGTAATTATGTGGCCCTAAAATGTCCCTTAGAATTGTTTTGCTCCAGGCACTAGTTACCAATGTAGAAAACATACTGTGAATGAACAGAATCACTCGGTGAGTGAGCCAGTGTGATTAAAAATTAAGGACACACTCTTTGATATTTGTCAGTTCTTCATTTTTAAGATCTCAAATATAACATTTATTTTGTACATCAAATGTTTTATGCCTTAAAGTAGTAATAAATATTATATTTATATACAATTATAAATAATGCTGCTCATGGACTCAAACGTCCCGAGTGATATGTCACAGAAGACTTTAACGGATTAAGAAGCGCTGTTTCAAGTAATGGGTGAGATGAACCGCCAAGCTACCCTTCTAGCAACCCACCAAACACAGCTAGGGAAGCTCACCACTCTCACCGAGGAATTGGTACGCTTCATCCAGGCACTAACTACTGCTACCGGCGCTCTGAGCCAGTCAATGCCACCAACGCCACCACCCACTCCGCCTGTTCAGGCCGCTGCAACTACTGTGAGAAGTTCCACTTCAACTCACTTCCAGAGAAGTACAATGGCGCTGCAGGCAAGTGCAATGTTTTTTTACTACAGTGTGAGATCATGACATCAATCAACAACCCCAATGTTTCACCAACGATGACAGTAAGGTTTCATTGATATGCTCACTGCTCATGGGGAAGGCATTAGACTGGGTTACCGCTCTGTGGAGAGGCCGACGCATGGCCTTTCCTTTATACCAGGACTTCCTGAGACAGTTCAGAGAGGTATTTGATCATTCTGTTGATGGTAGAGATGCAAAGGATGAACGTCTTCAGCGGTAGAGTATACTATGACCTTCAGAACCCTTGCTGCACAAACGGATTGGGACAGTGACCCACTTCTCACCATCTACCATCGTGGCCTGAGAGAGGACCTCCAAACTGAACTCGCCAGCTGTGATAAAGATAAAACTCTCGAACAATACATGGACCTGGCTATTAAAACGGATCACATCCTTCGCTCACGCAGGTTCGTCACGCTTTTTACTGTGCAACCACCAGCTCATCCCAGCATGCCAGCTGCGGAGCCTATGCAAATTGGCTCGAATAACATCACCCTTGAGGAACATGAGAGGCGTCTACAGAACAATCTCTGCCTCTACTGCAGCCTCGCTGGACATATCCGGGCTACCTGTCCAACACGGCCACCCCGAACCAGAGGTTCTGCTATGAGAATAGATGTGTGTCTCCTGTATAAGAATTAAGAAATTCATACCAAAGCATTCACTGACTCGGGTACAGTGGGAAATTTCATTGATAAGGACTTTATCACTAAAAACAGTCTCCCTCTCGTTACATGTTCGCCCACCGTGGCCGTGGCAGCCCTCGCTGTCCAACCCTTACGGGATGCTACAGTACCTGGTGGAGTGGGAGGGCTACGGACCAGAGGAGAGATCGTGGGTCAACTCCAACGACATCCTAGACCCTGCTGTCAGTGAAGCTTTTCACCGCAATCATCCAGAAAAGCCAGCTCCCAGACCCGGTGGCAGACCTCGGTGTCGGCGGCCAGCAAAATCGCTTCAAGAGCCGCTCACAGGGGAGGGGCTCTGTCACAAGCCGCGCCTCCGTGGCTCTCTCCGGAAGTCAGCAGCGGGAACCATCACTGGAGTTTTAACGTTCCTACCCGGACACTGTTTATCCACGTACCTTGGCTGATTCCGCCGCCAGGTGTCAGCCATTACACGGCCTAAATAAACAATGACTGGATGCTTGCACATCGCAAAGTCTTGATTTGCCCCGCAGTCATTTCTGAGCGTTTATTCCTGTTGTTTCTCTGGTTTTCATTTGGATTGTTTATTGTACTCTTGATTCTTGCTGCCTGCCCCGACTATTCTGCCTGGCTTACCGATTACGATTACTGTCTGTCTCTGCTATTACTGTTTGCCTGTGATTTAACCATTGCCTGCTTGACTACGATTAAAGAACGCTGCTCATGGATCCAAACGTCCCGAGTGATATGTCACACATATATTTATATTAGGTAAAGTGGTAAAACATATTTTGTTTGTATTTAAATTTTTTTTATTAATATATATATATAAATATATATAGTAGATGTTTTGCCAAAACTGCTCACATTTTTAGCTCTCCATGGAATAATTACAAATAAATAATTTTTTAAAAATATATATAAATTAGTTATTACAGTAAATTAATTATTACTGTTTATATTTATAAATGTTCTACAAATAGATTATATTAACATTGTAAAAAATAATTAATATTTTCTGCTAATATGAAGGTTTTTTTTTCTTCATGACGAATTTTTGTTGTATTTCTTATTTTGCAAAGATACAGCAATACAGCAAGTCTAATACCATGATTTTATGTTTTGCTATTTTCTGCTCAACCTAATCTTTAATTAGCATTCAGTCGTAAAACATGGTTATTTTGTATTACGAGCTTTTATTCTGCTTCTACTATGCAAACTGTAAACTCCCCCCGGATGTTCAAATCCCTCACCTTCCAATTCATTTCAGCACAAGATTACCACCTATGTGCCCTGACACACACAAAAACATGCCTCGTAATTGATTTAAAGTAAATTTAAGCTTTTAATCATCTAACTCAGGTAAGTTGACACGCATGCCCTTAAACATAATGAGAAAAAGCATCATGATTTGATAAGCTAGACCCCTGAATGAAGATCCTAATCCTACACTCATTCACAACTGATTTTTCACTGTTGACTGACAATCTCTGATGGATTACTCATCCGTCATCAGCGTACATGATGCACCAGGGTTTCCTACCTGTACCAACCATTAAAAGTGACAGAGTTTGGTGACCTTGAGTGATTGACGCACAGGTCGCTTATAAAAGACGACTAGATGAGGGTCTCAGACATCAGAGAAGCAAACACACACATAACCAGACAGATCAGAGATCCCCAGAGAGAACAACTTTGGCCAGCTGACTTCTTTCTGCACAACAGGTGAGTTAAAAAAACGAAGCATCCATATTTTCTTTTTGTTTAGTTAGTTTGCAGTGTCTAATAATTTTTGTATGCATTTGTGTTTTATTAATATAAAGCATTATTTCACAGACATGCATTCTGCTCATAATTCGTAATGTGTGCAGTGAAATAATACTATGCATGCATTTAAGCCTGCATAAATGTGAATCTTGCTATGTTATTAATATTGGCATGAATGATTGTGTCGTCTCAGATATGGTGAGGGGAGTGAGGATGTTGTGTCCTGCTTGGCTCTTGGCTCTGGCTGTTCTGTGTGCGGGTGGATCTGAAGTCAGAGCTCAGTGTTGGGAGAACTCCCGCTGCAGAGACCTCACCACTGACGAAAACATCTTGGTGAGTTATGCTCACATGAATGCTTAGCTGCTTATGTTAGTTTGTGCAGCTCAGTTTGCAAGTTGCTCTCTAATTCAAATTAAAATAAACACTTATTGATTAATATTGAGACAAATATCACAATTTTTAATTGGATATGATTAGGAATTTGAACAGGGCAAAAAAGACTTTACATTGAAGACAGCAAAGAGACTTTAGGAGAATACTTAAAGGGGGATGGACATGATGGAATAAAACTGAAACACTTCGTTGGACTTTTTGACTTTGGCCGGTATAATTGCTCAAAACAATGCCCAAGCAGCCATTAATAAAACAAAACTGCATCTTGTTTACTTGAAAGGTCATTTAAACAAAGCAGCATCCCTTTATTTTGAGGTTCAGTACTATTAACTGCCTGCTAATTTAGATTTTTGCCTCAATAAACTCTGCATATTATTAGTCAGTAAGGAAGCTGTTAGGTTTATGTATTTTGTAGAACTAAAAAAAAACAGTTAATGTCTCTTTTTGGAAAAAAAAAAGTTAATGTCTCTTTAAATCTCATGTTTACAAAAAGCCCAGTCTGGTATAAATAATAAATAATTCATAAATAATTTAATTGCCTTCATTCAGCTGCCAAGACTGAGGAGCTATGATAGTATTATATCCGGTGGCCTGTATTATAAGTATAAGATACAGTAACACCTTATATTAGGGTCTCTTATCCAGTTGCTTATTAGCATGCATAGTACTAGAATATTAGTGGTTAGTATAATTTTATTATAAGTAATTAAGCACATATAAACGCCTTATTCATAACCTTATTCTAAATCCCTAATCCTACCCAATACATAAACTTAGTAACTACCTTATTAACTATTAATAAGCAGCAAATTATTAAAGGTGCTCTATGCGATCTTGTAAAACACTAGGGGTACAGGACGTACACCAAAGCAAAAACAAACTTCGGCCAACCAATTGGCAAGAAGAGGTGGGGTGGAACGCGCATTAAACACCACCTCTTCTTGCCGATTGTTTGGCCGAAGTTTGTTTTTGTTGTGCCCAAAGTGCATCCTCTGTGCTGTCTTTTGAGAACGGGTTTTTTCCCAATATATTCAGAGGGCAGACAGCAAGACGATCAAGGGCTGATGCATACGGTTTAAGATAAAAATGAAATTGAGCTAGAATCCTGCAACATCGCATGGAGCATCTTTAATTTACTGAGGGAAAAGTTATAGTTAATAGTCAATACATGTTTTCTGTTCTAAAGTGTTACCAAACAGGACTACAAACCAAATATTTTGTGTAAATGTTTTCTGTTGAAGAAATGACCTCCATTTGGTGTGGATTTTGCAGATCATTTACAGCTATATTAAACACTTAAGAAAACATTAAGATAAAAAACGCAACATAATGCCCTTTAAATAGCTTCTCTAATTGGTATTTTTGTAGCCTATTTTATGCTTGCAGATGAAGAAAAGTAGTATTAAATACAGTTTGGCATTGAAAACTTGTAGTGTACAGGATTTTACCCTCTTGAAGTTATTTAAAATCCTCTCATAATGCTGCACAGCAACACCACAGCATTCCCTTTTTTGTTTTGTTATAAAACGTAAGTTTCTTCTTCTTTTGCTTTTCTTAAGGACTGCATACAGCTATGCAGGTCTGATCTGACAGATGAAACCCCTGTTTACCCTGGAGAAAGCCATTTGCAGCCTCCCTCTGAGCTGGAACAAACCGAGGTCTTCGCACCCCTGTCTCCAGCGGCCCTCGCTCCTGCTGAGCAGATGGACCCCGAATCCAGCCCTCGGCACGAACACAAGCGCTCCTACTCCATGGAGCATTTCCGCTGGGGAAAGCCAGTGGGTCGCAAGCGTCGGCCTATCAAGGTGTACACAAACGGCGTGGAGGAGGAATCCGCCGAGACTCTCCCAGCCGAGATGAGACGCGAGCTGGCTACCAACGACGTCGACTACCCTCAAGAGGAGGGCACTTTGAACCAGCAGGATAAGAAGGATGGCTCCTACAAAATGAACCATTTCCGCTGGAGCGGCCCGCCTGCTAGCAAGCGCTACGGAGGCTTCATGAAGTCCTGGGACGAGCGCAGCCAGAAACCTCTTCTCACGCTCTTCAAAAACGTCATAAACAAAGAGCACCAGAAGAAGGACCAGTGAGGGGGTTTTAATGGGGGGAGTGAATAGGGAGTTGTTTTTAATATACTTCCCTCCCAGCAAACTTATCATGCATAGTCAACAAAACGAGGGTGGGTGTTGTTACAAGTAGCACTTAATTCTTTATGCTTAGAGTTTATTTACATTGTATTTAACAATAAATTCTGAATTCTGTACATAAAAATGCTGTGGTGATTAAATACTGGTTTAGAGGCTAAATGAACAGCATTTTAGATTATTTATTGAAATGTATTATACTGTAAATGTTGAAAATGTCACACAATTCATTTCTGAGAAATAAGCATTCAGTAGAATCATTCAGACGTATGTGCAGATGCCAATAAAGCTATAAACACAGGTCAGACTTTGAATTCATAAAATTAGTCTTTAATTGATATTCTTATTATTCGCACCACATATGTACATCACTTAATGATTCCATGTAGGCAAACATTCACAGAACACAGTTCTGAAGTCTCATCCTTTTACAGTGACGGCATCTAAACACAACTAAGTTGACTTATTACGGTCCACAGTGTTGTCTTGATCTGACTTAAACGAAGAATGGGAAAAGCACAGACAAAACACCCAGTGCATGCAGCAGCAGCTGACAAGGAAAGACTAAACTCTTTCATACGTGCAAAATCACCTCACATGTAAGCAGTCTAGAATATTCCATCATAGCCATATAGACAGAGAAGAAAAAATCCATTTGTATTTATGCTTGCAAATAAATTCAAGATATCACCAAAGATGAATATAAAATAAAATACCATAACATGAAAAATTACTTCATGAACTAAAAACAGGAAAACATCAAAAACGCCCCATGTTTTTAAGTGGAACCGGAACAATATGACAGGACAACAGATTACACACCATAAAATTTAAGACAAGAACACATCAAGATGAAATTTCGCACAATATGAAGTATATTTTCCAGCATACACCACATTTACACAGTGAGCTTTAAAGTGCTGCGTTTAAATCCAGGACAATAAAACCTTGCTGTAAACCTGAAATTATTTACAAATTTAAGTGAAATAAAAGACAAATCATAGTTAAAAAGGTAGATGATCCCTTTAGACCCTAAGTTGGGGTTTTATCTTTTTAGGGAAGGGCTTTTACCTTTCTAACTTTTACCTTTTAATTCTGTGGGCTAAATGCCATTATGTCAATGAGAATTTCTCGTGAGGTGGCATGTGTTGGCCAGCAGAAAGCTGCTTGATTTGAAAGAGAATAGCAAACTACAGTAATTTCAATAAGAATACACAAAATCTGTAAATTCACATCAGGGCGAAAGACTTCCCAGAGCGCATTTCGCAATGAGTTCAAACAGTTTACGCAAATTCTCAGAAATCTGCTTGGTTTGAAAGTGATTTCTGCATGTACTGTGCTTTATTCCATTGCCGGTGGTTAAAACTTTCCTCTAAATATCTTGCTTTGTGTTCGACAAAACAAAGAAATACTTGAGGGTGAGTGAATGATGTCAAAATGTAAATTCTTTTGGATTAACTATTCCATGAAGCCATCATTTCTGACTGGAATACTGCCCCGAGTTGAACATGAAACTTAGCATTTGTTAGTTATTTTTTTCCTCAGCTTCTACCTAAGATTTTTTACTTTTATATTCAATAGTTATTGCTTTCAATACAACTTTTATTGCAGCATGTAGAGACGATTTAAACATGCAAACAAAGCTTGTATTTAGCTAAACTGTTCATACCAACATGTTGGGAAAAAAAAGCAACAATTATTTTTGAAACACATTTGGGACATTCTTGGACAAATGTCTTAACTTAACATACAAAATTTAAGGCAGCTTTACTCTTTAGTTGTACAAGAAAACCAATTACAACAGACTGTTCACACTTACACAGTAACCTAAAAATGACAACCTCATTCTGCTCTCTATCAGACAAGATACGTTCATTGGTCAATAAATTCTGTCCTTTTTCATCTAGACTAAGTGCATATTTAACCAACATATGGTATATTCTCTTGGTTTGTTTGTCTTTGTTGGCATAAATAGACTTCAGGATGAAGTACAGTCGTAAACCTTATCTAAAGTCTGATATTACACTAGAGAACACAGTTTAGAGGAAATAGAGTTACACCAGGACATTAAGAAGGAGGGATAATAGTGCGATCAAAACAGCTGTATGTAGTGACTAGGGCTCCTGGGTCTCTCAGTAAACACAGAGGTCTGGAAACTTCATTTCATAGACTGGCACGGATCGGCTCCGGCCGTGACCATTCCCAACAGAGCCAGACGGACTCGGAGGAGGCCTATCCAACAGAAAGAGAGATAGAACACATGTCAGTCACATTAGACAGACAATACAGCCTTTTTCCACTGTAGTGGTTTCCTACCATGGATTTGTATGGTTGTTACGTAATATATATGTACTTATGTCATGCACTTGAAAACTATATATGTATAACTATATATGTCACAGAAAAATACTATATACCTGATTGTGATTTCGAAGATTTGGTTGAGTTTACTTTGCAACAGGGAAGCCTAGAGAGAAACAGTACAGGCAGAGAGTTTATGAACATTAAGAAATAAATAAAAGAATGGATGTAGGAGCTGTGTTTGTGCTTTTTGATTGTAAAATTAGAGTGTGTACACTCGCTAGGCATTGGACTCACCCTGGCCCCGCAGTGGGCTGCTATCTCCTCAAACGGGGCGGTCTGAAACCTCTCCACCACCTGCCTTCTGCGCTCTCTCTCCAGCTCTTCCACATTCACGCTGTCTACTGAACAAACGCACACAAATACAGGTGATTCTGTGCTAGCTGACTTAATCCAAGTTCAATTCAGAGAAATTACTACTAACACTTTGTTGTACCATGCCAGTCAATTTCAATTACTGAACAAGGATTATTTAAAATCATTTAATGTAGTATTGTAGTCAAGTAATGTAGTTTTAGAATATAAAAGATTTCTTCAAAATGATGTACTTTGGTCGTACGTGGTTGGTAGGCTTTTTAAAAATGTTTTAAAATGATTATCTCATAGTTACATAGTTCAAACATCAAAGTTGACTTGAGACACGTTTTGGTTTAAGGACAACTTTGATCCTCTTCAAATATTGACTAGTGTGTGTGTATATATATACAGTATACATATTTATATATATTGCCCTCCAAGAGTTTGGAAACGCCCTAGAAAAGTGGAGTTTTGGACAATATTGGCATGAATACATTTTAATTTATGATAATAATTGCTGTTACCAAAACCACACTTTGCCAGGGGTGCTTCCAAACGTTTGGAGGGCAGTGTATAATTTATTTTTAATTAAAGCAAGTCGAAATTCTGAAATACTTACCAATGGCTTGTTTAAGAGTTTCAAACGTTATCTGCTCTGCTGTGGATCTCTGTAGAGACATTGAACATAGGTTAAACACACACACACACACACACACACACACAAACATCAGTGCAATGAAGATAAGGAAGTTTTACCTGCTCTTTCTCTGGACTGTTTCTAGACTCCATCTCTAACTGCAGAGAGACGGTGTCTCCAATACTCTTCCTCTTAGACAGTCTGTCTTCATCTGTGTTAGTTACAAAAATAATATTTCACTCTACTGTTTCCAGTAAACACAATAACTCAGGTGTACTATAACATTTAAATGTAAAATGACCTTACAATATGTGTCTCATGATGCCACACACTTTATCAAGAATACAAATCCTGAAAACAGGACATCCTGTTTCAGTGTATTTAAAGCTCAGGCTGAGGGTCAGACCTGTGATCTGTGGGATGTATGAAGTGGCCAGTCTCTCTGTGTTGTATCCGCTGCCGCCCAGCATCTCTGCTATCTTAGCCTGCACAAACAACATCTCTCCCTCCACCTTCTCCAGCTTCTCTAGGATCCTGAAAGAGAAGGAAGCTACAACTATTCTTCAGCTTTATATGGGTGTGCTTTTCTGAGGTGGTAGAAAACTGACGGATACAGTAAAAGATATTTTGTGGGTTTAATGCCTTTAATAACCATTTGCTCAGCACATCACAACTGAAAATGATCTTATAGTGAACTGAACAACATTGAGCTGAGTAAAACTGTACAGTATGTTCTCAACTCAGTACATATATTTGTAAAAATGTAGAACTACTGCTTACTTTGAGCTCTCAACAAGAACATCCTCTGGCAGCAGGAAAGGAACAAGTTTCTTTCTTGACTCAATCACCTGAGGGTAGAAACAGACAGATAGATAGATCTATAGATACAGTAGATAGACAGACAGACAGACAGATAGATAGATAGCTCTCACCTCATGGACGTGTTGGCAGAAGGTGGGCACAGTGGTCAGCTGACTGATGAGGTTCAGGTACGCAGCTGACAGAGCGTGGATGGCACAGCGGTTGTATGCAGGAAGAGCCTCTTCAGTCAAGGCCAGGTCCTGAAAAGGAAGACATATCAGGGGAATTAAAAAAAACTATTGTTATTGAATAGTTTTTGTATTGATAGGTAAGGGATAATGTACAGGCAGCTGGTAGTTAAGCCCCAATAGTGTGATCATCTTGTATCACGCTGAAGGGGCTAATTTCGTGATAACTAAACCGTTTACTAACTAGCCGTGTAATAAGCACTTTTATGACATGTCAGTAAGACACATACTTGAGCATAATGTAAAGAGATGCTGGACTAAAAGCTGACTTTTAAAATTTACATTAATTAACATCCATCATTATGATGGCCCTATTTGTCAACTGCCATATTTATTCAGCCCCACAGTCATGTGCATATCACTCTGGTAAGAGAAAAACCTGTAATGCCAGAGCCAGTCGGATCAGGTCCACCACCACCTCCTCATTGGCCAGCTCCACACAGATCAACCCCAGCAGAGTATACAGAGACTCAAAGTGCCGCTGGACGCTGCTCTCCTCTTTGCAGGCCAGGTAAATGTGGCGGTACAGCCTCTGGCTGTGTTTCTTCATGAACAGGTTATCCTGCCTTGAGCACTTGTCTACTTTCAACTTCAGTACTGAGATATCTGAGATAATTCTGTAGACAATACAATAAAAAAATGCAAAATGTAAAATGGTCAGGTAACTCTCAAAGGTCTTACTACAGCAAAATACTTTGGGCACTTCAGAATAGGTATCACTTATTAAACACAACCTTCCCCTCATTAAATGTTTTATTTGCTGCTTATTAATTGTTTGTAAGGTAGTTGTTAAGTTTAGGTAATGGGTAGGGTTAGAGATGTAGAATAAGCTCATGTAGAATACAGCATTAATATGTGCTTAATTAGAACTAATAAATGGCTAATATGCATGCTAATAAGCAACTAATAGGTGTAACCATAAAATTACCATAATATTCTTTTTTTTAAATACAGTATAAAATTAATTCTGTGAAATGTATAATAGCAAGAAATACATTTTAACCAAACTATCCAAAAGCTGGTTTTGTATTCATGTTTTAACAATGTATTAAGCATTTTAAGAGCCATTTGGCCACATTTTAACTAGGAATTTATGCATTACAATATATTTCATCAGGTACAGTTTAGAAATCTATATTTTTTGAAGACTATTAATACTATTCCAGGATTTAACATTTTTGTTTTTCCATTTCTTTGTAATTTACCATCAGTTAAAATTGTTTCTACACCATTTTCTTTTTCAGTGTAACCTTACAATTTGTTTAATATGATAACATAATTAAATTAAAGATTTTATTATGAGTAAATTAACCCACCAAAACAGTATAACAAAATATATATATATATATTTTTTTTATTATTATTATTTATTTTTTTACAAATATTATTATTATTTTTTAATTATTCATATTTTGTAAGGGTCAGAATAAGGTACAAAAAATCATCAAGAATTTAGTTATTTAATTGATCATAACTAGTTATATAGTCATAGGCTAAATAAAGTAAAACTTTGAATAGGTTTCACTACAACAACAAAATGTTCCTTCTTTATTTCATAGCATGAATCATTTATTAAGAAGTAAATTGCTAGAGTTTTTCAAATGTGTGTCAGTGTGCCCCAACCTGACAGGGGAGAATTTGTGCCTGTTGTCATGGCGATCAATGATGCTGATGAGGATGTCAAGAACGAGTAGACGGATCTCTGCTTCCTCCATCAGAGTGTAGGACAAGAGCGGGTCCAGGAATGAGGTGGGAAGTGCCGTCAAAATGTTTGTAGAATGGAATCCTGCTGTTACCTGAAGAATAAACAGAGAGACTGATGTTCAAAGGCACACAAGACCTTCAGACGGTTAAGACAGCGTCAGCAACAGTGGATGTCATAAAACAGCAGGGGGGGGGGGTAAACAGTCTCTGCATGGCACAGTGTGAGATCATGACTGACACAAACCAGCTCACCTGCAGCAGAGACTTTAGCAGCATAATCTGGATCATCCTGCTGCCCTCAACCCTGAAACCAGAAACAGACACTTATTGACCAAACACAATTTGTTTGCTACGCTAGCATTTTTTCCTCCAAAATATCTTCAATTGTGTTCCAAAGATGAATGAAGCTTTTATGAGTTTCGAACAACATGGGCGTAAATTATTAATGATATAATTTTAATTAGAGTTAACATTTAGGTTATTCCTCAGCTAATTTGTATTTCATCTTGGGCCAGCATACAATATGTCATGATCGTGTAACTGATAAAGTTTAGGTCTCACCCTGTGTTGGCTGACCCCAGAGCCGGATACATGCCTGGCACAGGAATTTTACCGATGATGAACAGCATGA
>JAUMHI010000061.1:12218876-12228961 GCA_032359435.1 Enteromius unitaeniatus
GTCTCACCCTGTGTTGGCTGACCCCAGAGCCGGATACATGCCTGGCACAGGAATTTTACCGATGATGAACAGCATGACTTCTGAGCGCTGGTAGGTGGGAAGTGTGTTTGCAAAGGATCCTGTCAACAAACAAAGACAGGTAAAGGGTCATACACAGTCTATCTATCTATCACAACTACCAGTACCAGTACAACTACCATTACAACTGCCAGACTCACTCAAACATTTAATGCTCACCCACCAATAGTTTTGATGACAGCTTCTTGGAGTTGTCTCTCCTCATGTACTTTAATGACCTTGGAGCCCATGCTTCCGAAAGAGTCGTAGGATCCTGTAAGCTCGTAGTCCACACTGAGTCTGAGCTGCTTCAGTAGAGTATTAAACACTTCCAGTACTGTGGGTCCTGTGGAGAGATACAACACAGAGACAAAACTAAATTCAAGTATTAGATTCCCCAATCAAGGAAAATTCTGTCATTATTCACTCAGGCCTGTTTACATTAATGTGTTTTCATTTTAAAATGCTTAACTTTAGCATTTTCCATCCTTGAAAACGGAGTCTTTTGCAAATACCCATATGTGTTGGTAGATTCCCTGGTCGATCATTCCAAGCACACAGATGCATCCGTGATCTAAATAATAAGGATCTACCTATCTATGGTTGTACCTGCATTAAAGGTCATGTGACATGCATTTTAGGTTGTGTGGTGTAGACAGAGCTTGTTTCTAAAATGCAGCAGAAACGCCAGTGTAAACGAGGATCATTAAAACGCTGTTTTAAAAAGATGAAGCACTTGTGTAAACGGGGCCTCACCTTCATGACGTTTCAAACCCGTAACATCTTTGTTCATTTTCAGAACACAAATATATACAGATATTTTCGATGAAATCCGTGAGCTTTCAGATTCTGAATAGACTCCTCGTCCATGTCGACAAAAAGTATTCTAGTAGCTTCTTGCTAAAAATGTAGCTAAAATGAAAGTTGAACCGCTGAATCTCATGAACTATTTTAATGATGTCCTTACAACTTTTCTGGGCCTTGGAAGAGTCAGTTGCATTGGTGTCTATGCAGGGCCAGAAAGCTCTCAGATTTCAGAATTCAAAGATTAACAAAGGTCTTGATGGCATGAGGGTGAGTAATTCATTTTTTGGGTGAACTATGCCTAAAGACCATTGTCGATGCATTTGGTTTCTACAGTATAAAACTGAAGTATCGCTCGCTCTAGTGGTTTAAAGACTGGTACCTATGGATCCACTGGCCTCTATGACAGCTGCCTCTGAGATCACCTCCACTATCCCAGCACGCACTCGGGCTGAATTCTTACTGTTGGCATCCAAGTGGCCCAACAGCTGCTGAATCACCAGATGTGAATGTTGGGACTGTCAAAAGAACCAGAGATGAGTTAATATTACAGTAACACGAACGCAAATTGTCATTACATTCATTCATTCACTTGAAAGAAACGTTACGTTGCAAAAGTTAATAAGAAATATTATTCCATCATGAGATTTTCTTTTCTTCCAAAGCTACAATATTTTAAAGGCGTTGAAATATGTCCCCAAACACCACATAACTATTAAGCAGCAAATGGCCATGCTCTACAATGCATTTGTGTCATTGTATTTTTTGTCAGATACGGTTTCAGTCAAATTTCAGCACAGTCGTTTGTATCTACCTGAATGGAGTACATAATGATTTTGAAGCAGCGCACTGCAAATGTTTTGCTCTCCCAGAGTGAATGGTTATCAAGGTGCCTGGAAATATACAAGTGAATTAATGATTAGCTTCAGCAAACAGAACTAGAGCAGGAAACAGCAGACAAAGTAGGTCAGAATATACACTGGCGCAACAGATACCAACAATGGTGACAATTGGTTTCATTTTTTCCTTCATTCCCTTTCCAATGCTACATGTCCGCTAAGTATAGCTATTTCATGTATATTTCAAATACATACGTAATAAAAATATCCTGCAATTGTAATATTCATAAACTAAACTGGTTAAAGTCTGCTAAACTAGAACAAGTAATTTTGTACTTAATGTCCAAAGAATGTGCTGAAGTCCAATTAAATATATATTGAAGTATATTTGATTGTGCTAAAGTAGGCCTATTGCAAATAAACTTCAAGTACACTTCAAATATCTTGCATTTAAAGATTGATATTATTCAGAGATCATACAATCCTCATCAATAGTGACAATAAAACACATTTTAGGCTTAATATTAAGAAACGTGCATTGTGAACAAGTATTACTTCAAAGAAAGTTCAATTATAATTTCAAATCAGTACGTCTTAAATGTCTTAAATCTACTTAAATGTTCAAATAGACACATACCATTTAACTATTTCTATAAAATAAACTATAAAGAAAAGAAATGCGTTTCTGTGCTGCCCTCTTGTGTTTGCTTAGGGCAGTCCATAAACACTCACATGAGCACAGGTTTCACAGCGTTCTTGATGTTACCGTAGACCGCTCGTCCTAACAACTCTCGAAAGCATCTCTCTGTCAGCTCCACTGGACTCTCCTTCTCCTTCTCTGTCTCTGGAGAGGGAGACCTGTCAATAGGAAACAAAGCAGAAAACATAAACCACGAATGATCAATAGGCTGATTGTTGTGGCAGTACTTTTCTTGTGATAAGTTATTTCCCCTGAGGTGAAAACAGGAAGAGCTTTTATGTTTCTGAGTTCATCGCACGGTTCAATTCAGATTTCGTGGACGGCTTCTGCCCCTCAGGGCTTTGAGTTTATTAGGTTTACAGCCAGTACAGCAGCTTCCAGAATAAATGACTTTCTTATTACACTTGAGACTCTGACACCTCAGTTGAAGTCAGTCTACTGTTATATCACACAGTTTTCATTAGCATTCCATTAGGAGTTCATTAGCTTAATCACACAGACTGGCTAAAAGCTATCAGCAAGACACTGAAGGAAGGAAAATTCAACTTCCATTAGACAAAAGTATTCATTGATGTGTGATGGTTTGTGTGAGCGTGAAAGTGTGTTTCAGACCTCTCTATGCCTTCTTCCTGTTGGAGGTTGAACAAGAGTGATGGCACGATTTTGTCCATGTGTTGAGGGTCCCAAATATTTGCCTGTAGTTCATCATTGACGGTTTTCCTCACCACCCCCTGAAGACCCCTGATTCCTGCCATACGAATCCTTATGCACACAACCCAAACAGACTTCAGTCACATTTATGAGACATGTGGATTTAAATATTTTTGGCCATTTTTATTAAAGTACACTGCATGGTGCAGTTCACTCCCTGATGTATGAATTATTCAATGACAAAGGAAAAAATGTTTCCTTTTATATCAAAAGCAGAATATATCATTTCTAATCTTGTTCTACGCAATCCCTGAGCAAAAGATATTAAATTTGATCAGTATCTGGAGTAAAATCTCACCCACTCACACTCTCCTGCAGGCACGTGCACATACTAGTGATTTTTATTTTTTTTATATATTCCCTTTGCTCTATTTCTACAAACCTTAATGTGCACAGTAATTTATGTAATTATGGATAACACAATGTAATGCCTACAACGTTTAATTAATTGCATATGACTAATTTAACATTATTATTATTATTATTCAAAATATAATTCCTTATTTGTACTATTACTTATTATTTATTATAATATAATTAATTTTAAGTCTAAGAAATTAGACTGACCAACCAAAAAGGAGATTACTTTTGTAAAATATATATATATAAAATCTCTTAAAAGAAATGCTGCACACATGTTGTCTTACAAAATACAATTACATTCCAAGAAGACTGAAAATATAAATATACTATTTTTGCATTGCATATATACATTCTATTCATTTGGATTACACAGTTTTAACATAAACGAATAAACTTAATGCAATGCATATTTGTCAGTAAAGCATAAATGAAATGGTTAAGAAACCACTTTCTGCAGTCAAAAAAATCTATTGTTAACTATACGCATTTATTTATATTTTCAAAATGCATTTATTCAAATTGTTTATAATCAGCATAAATCTGTTCATTGTAAAAACAGATACATTTATTTAGTTTAAAAGTTTGTACCTGATTACAATATGGCTAGCAGTGGATAAAGTAATATTAAATTAATTAAAATGTATGAGAAGAAAGCAAATAGGATGTTTTGATGATAAATATGTAAACCTGATGATTGTGTATTTAGTTTATTAGTAGTACTATTACCAAAATCTACCTGATTCTTCACTTCATGCACAATTGACAAATCTGTACAAGATGATCTGATAACACGTTACTAGTGTTAATCCTCACTATTAAATAGATGCTTATTAGCATATTAACATATGGGCTGTTTATTAGTACTTATAAAGCACATATTAATGCTGTATTCTGCATGACCATATCCGACCTACACCATAGCTAAACTTAACAACTACCTTACTAATTATTCATAAGCAAACATTAGGAGTTTATTAAGGAAAAAGTCATAGTTAATTATTAGTTAATACTGAAAACTGAACCTTAAAATAAAGTGTGATTATGCTTAAAACGGTATATTCCAAAAAAACAAGGAAAAACTAGATTTCACCATTCATAAGGTTGGGACGTGAAAATCTTCCTGTGTTTGAAATACTGTACAGAGGTGCTCACTTTGTGCGAATATCTGGATCCTCGTAACTGGAATGGCACATCTCACTGAAGCGCGACACAAAGAAATCGTAGCTCCGATGATACGATGCTGTGTCCTCTTCTATGTTTGCAAACTTCACAAACTTAAGAGAAAGAACAGAAAAATAGAGATAGTTTGCTCACACTTTATATTAGGTGGCCTTAACTACTATGTACTAACATAACAAGTTTATGGATTTCTTGTAAAACTCCATGTTGTTCAGAAACATTCCTACATTTACTGCTAATGAGTTTCAGAGTTTAAGGTAGGGTTAACTAAAGCTTGGGTTACAGTTGGGTGTAAAGTTAACATTTTAACTACAAATGTTAATTAAATGCAAGTACTTTAACTCTAACTGTAATTAACGTTAACTGTAAGGGTTTTGACCAAACAAATGTCTGAGAGAGGGACAAAATGAAATTTTTTTTTAATGTTTTAATGAGTGTTTAGCCATTAATGTTCAGTGTAGTCCTGCTGTAAGGTACACTAATCTGTACTTGAGGTTAATGTACATTACAGTACAACAGATTAAGATCTTCCTGATTGGGATATCTAAAGATTTGAGATTAGCAGCGGGTATTCAGTGTGCTACTAATGACCAACACAAAACCCAAAGAGTACCATCATGCCATGCTGTTAAATGAAAACTAAACATTTGCACAGCTTTCAACATTCGTGGGCAACACTCTTTAAGCCCTGCCCCATCTGGCCTCTAAAGTAATCTCTTTTTAATCTTTAAGCCCTTATATTTCAGAATCATCAGATGTGAGCGGTTTTGAAGTTGAGAACTCTCTATATTCCCGTAAGCATGTGAGTTGGACTAGTCACTGGAAAGAGACCACATTGAGATTTCTCATTACTATACAAAGGGTTAAAATCTTCTTTGTTTTGAAATCTCTTCAAGCTAAATGAAATGACATTAGCTGAAAGGGGTCTATACTGAATGAAGAGGGCCTGTATAATTCAGATAAATGGGAAGCTCTGACATGAAGTAATGGAAAAGTGCAACGTTAAAATACAGAACACATTTAGTAAAAAATATTTAGTCAGCCAGCAATTGTGGAAGTTCTCCCACTTAAAAAGATGAGAGAGGCTTGTAATTTTCATCATAGGTGTACCTCAACTATGAGAGACAAAATGAGAGAAAAAAAAATTCAGCAAATTATGGTGGAAAATAAATATCTGGTCAGTAACACAATTTCATCTTAATACTTTGTTATATACCCTTTGTTGGCAATGACAGAGGTCAAACATTTTCTTTAAATCTTGGCTGGCTATGCCACTCCAGGACCTTGAAATGCATCTTATGAAGCCACTCCTTCGTTGCCCGGGTGATGTGTTTGAGATCATTGTCACGCTGAAAGACCCAGCCACGTTTTCTCTTCAATGCCCTTGCTGACGAAAGGAGGTTTTCACTCAAAATCACACGATAAATGGCCCCATTCATTCTTTCGTCGTCCTGGTCCCTTTGCAGAAAAACAGTCCCAAAGCATGATGTTTCCACACCCAAGCTTCACAGTAGGTATAGTGTCCTTTGGATGCAACTCAGCACTCTTTCTCCTCAAAACACGACAAGTTGAGTTTTTACCAAAAAGTTCTATTTTGGTTTCATCTGATCATATGAAATTCTCTCAATCCTCTTCTGGATCATCCAAATGCTCTCTAGGGAACTTCAGACGGGCATGGACATGTACTTGCTGAAGCAGGGGGACACGTCTGGCACTGCAGGATTTGAGTCCCTGGCAGCGCAGTGAGTTACTCATGGTAGCCTTTGTTACTTTGGCCTCAGCTCTCTGCAGGTCACTCACTAGCTCACCCGTGAGGTTGTGGGATTTTTACTCACAGGTTTTGTGATCATTTTGAGCCCACGGGGTGGGATCTTGTGTGGAGCCCCAGATCGAGGAAGATTATCAGTGGTCTTGTATGTCTTCCATTTTCTAAGAATTGCTCCCACAGTTGATTTCTTCACACCAAGCTGCTTACCTTTTGCAGATTCAGTCTTCTCAGCCTGGTACAGGTCTACAATTTTTTTTCTGGTGTCCTTTGACAGCTCTTTGGTCTTGGCCTTAGTGGAGATTGGAGTGGGACTGTTTGAGGCTGTGGACAGGTGTCTTTTATACTGATAACGTGTTCAAACAGACGCCTTTGATACTGGTAACGAGTGGAAGACAGAGGAGCCTCTAAGAAGTTACAGGCCTGTGAGAGCCAGAAATCTTGCTTGTTTGTAGGTGACTAAATACTTATTTTACAGAGGAATTTACCAATTAATTCATTAAAAAATCCTACAATGGGATTTTCTGGATTTCTGTCAGATTGTCAGATTAGATTTAAGTTTACTTTGGTGGTTTAATTTATCATCTATTAGTGCTGTCAAATGATTACTAGCAAATTTATTACATACAAAATAAACATTTTTGTTTTTACATGTATATATTTATATAAGTTATATAAATAAAGATAATTTAAATATCTATATATATTAAATATACACACAACATATTTTTATGAAATACATGCATGTGTGTATTTGTATATAAATAATAAATATACACTGTACACGCAAATATTAATTATTTGACAGCACTACATATGTAAAAAAATGTTTGAAATAACAGCATTTATAAGGGGTGGTTGATTGAGGTGTTAGTTGGTGTGTAATTAGTTGCATTCAATGTAAACAAAGAGATTGTCTTTTAAAATTATGCCAATGTAATGCCTACAAAAACGACTGGTAAGGAACTACAACAAGCTACTTTCCAGGTCCATTACCTCAAGAACCCAGATAAACCCCTCCCCCAGAAACACACAACAAAGTGGGCGGGGTCATGCTGTGCTGCTTTAGAGAAGAGGAAGAAAGCTAGGGGTGCAGCATATAACAATCTATTCATATATAAATCACAATTCTGTTTTCTAAAGATTCTAATAGATTCAAAAGTTTCAAAACCAACATTCTAAAACAGTTCTTCATCTTGTTCCTTGTGTCGCCCTTGCTCTGCATCTCTCTCTTTCTCAGCTCAGCTAAAATGAGCTATTCCATTTATATATTTATATGTGTGTTTCTCTTTATTACAAGACGTTAAGTCATTATGATGAGAAAATAAGTAAATAACTAAATTATTATGAGAAAGTTTTTTGTTATAAATATTTTTTCCCCCGTGAATATTATAATATATTAACTCATAATTATGAGAAAGTTTCTCATTATTATGACTTACAGAATTATAGTTTTTTCTCAAGATGGCGTAAACAGGCTTCCACACTTTTGAGACATCAACTTTTGTACAAATTAATGTTATTAATGTTATGTTAAGAGCAGCCATTTATTATACTGTAGGGATTTGAATGGCAAAGAGGGTTTTATATTTAATGTAGTTTGGATGTGCTTGATTGAGGTGAAGCCAAAATGTTACAGCTTTGCACTCTGTATAATCAAGCAGATTGAGCTTTTGAAGCTTCTTAGTTCTAGTCTGGTCCTCTGAGATCACTGCAAGACTGACGCCTGAACCCATGGTGTTAATGCAGCAGCCACATCTCCCTCTGTATTGCAGAGATGCCCGACTCCAGTCAGATTTATCAAGTGATCTTTTCCACATGGCATACTAAATCTGTAACTACATCAATAGGGGCTGTAAGTGAATTTCACTAGAGAGTAAAGGTAGTAAATTTCACTTACCGAGTTAGTGCCAAGGATCTGTAAATTGGGTTTGTCTGCTTCCAGCAGCTTGCGCACCATAGTAAGGAAACTTTCCACAAAAAGGTTTATACTCTGACAGTGACAGGCCATCAGGAGCTGGTCCAATGCCTCCATAGCAATACAAACATACCTGCGAGACACACACAAACATGACACTGTCCAGTAATTATCACAGATTACTATAGCAGGTATAAATCATAGAGCCAGACATAAACAATCACTGCATTTTTTTCCAGTTTTAGTTTATACCCATATCTATGCCGGGCAACGTCTCTGGATAGTCTCTCTGACAGGTAGGCACCGATACGGTCCAGTTTCTCCGGAGCAGACAAGGCATAAAAAGTAAGCTTCTCCATGTTAGCTTTCACCAAACCGTCCTTTACACAAAAAGACAAGATGGACAGACAAAGAGCAAGAGAACATTTAAAAGAGGCCTATTAGAGAAAGACACAAGAAATAATCTTCCATAGATGATTTATCTCCTATTCTGAGTCATGAATGCATATCCTAATATAGATACTTAAGCTTGTCTTATTATTCAGAAAATAGACAGATTCAATTTTAAAACTTTAACCTCACATGGTGAAATATGTGACGAGGAGGTTCTTTATAATTTTAGGCTTTTATATGTAACCTGCTAAATTATACTTTGCACTGAATTACCAGAGCATTCTTTATTATTCTATTATATTCTTTATTTCTTTTCTTAATTTATTTCATAGTATTATCATATATAACACATATGATATATAATATATTTATTATATTTTCTTCTTCTTCATTTTCCCAATATTAATAAATTAATACAATATTAGATAAACATTCTTAGTTCAATTATTTTTTTTCCAATAAATATAAAATAGTGGCATACAACTACACTGTTTTATATATATATATATATATATATATATGTGTGTGTGTGTGTGCTGTTAAAAGATAAATCACTATTAACTGCATCCAAAATAAATGTTTTTTTTCACATACTGTATATATACATATATATGTGTGTAGTTTACTGTGTATATTTATTATGTATATATAAATACACATGCATCATGCATGTATATATTTAATGAAAAATATATGTTTATATATTGAACATATTTACATATATACTGTATATGTGTGTATTTATATATACCTAAATAAACAGAACAGACAGATATATTATGTAAATAATAACTTTTATTTTGGATTTGATTAATCGTTTGTGTCATGTTGTCCTGTTTCCATGTGCTGTTTTGTTTTTGTTTTCATTCTGTTCTACACGTGCTGTGCCTCATTTGTAACCCCGCCCCTCGCATTTATGTTTCACTCACTTCCAGCGTATTTCCAGGTGTCCTGTATTATGTCTTGATTATGTTATATTGTGTCCTTTTGAGTTTAGAGAGAATTTCAGTCTCTCTATTTAAAAAATTGCTTCTGTGTAATTAAGGATTGCAGTATTTGCACACTCCGTTAGCCTGGGCCCGCCCATATTTCCTGTGACGCTACATTTTATTTTACGAGCAAAGTTAGTCTGGCAAAGCTGGTGTTTTAGAGCATTTCCGTTCAATGAGAAAGAGACACATGTCCTGATTTTGCTGAGTTTGACGTGTTCCTGAGAAAACATATTTTGTTGACCCTGGAACAACATTTTATTCCAAAATTTTAGTGTTGACCATATCTCTACACCTAAACCTAACCCTACCCATGAGTAATGCCTAAAATCAGAGGAAATGATAGATGACTAACACTGATGTACAA
>JAUMHI010000061.1:12229061-12242763 GCA_032359435.1 Enteromius unitaeniatus
TACACCTAAACCTAACCCTACCCATGAGTAATGCCTAAAATCAGAGGAAATGATAGATGACTAACACTGATGTACAAACACCAAACACTGATTGTGAGCCTAAACTTCACAAAAATTATAAACTGGTTCTTCAAATCTGATTGGCTAATCACAATGTTGTTCCAGAACTCAGCAAAATCGGGTTCTGCCTATGAGCACACAGCAGTTCTGCGACCCAAAGCCATACCGGCTTTCAAACATGGTGTGTACCGAGCATCAACAATCGTTCAACTCTGCTGTTGCAGCTGTTTTGAGAAATTTTCACGACAGGTTTTCTTTGAAAACGGAGCAGAAGTAATTAAAGTAAGTAAAGACATTTTCCTACTGCTTTACTGAAGCTACAATTGGTTACGGTGTCTTCAGGTTTCGTCGCTACACATACGTCATCAGAATGAGTGGTCTGATTGGTTGTAGATTCGTCCAGTAGTATACAGAGCCATCTGATGGACGCAGGTTAAGCCCGCCTTCTAGTAAGGTAGCTTGGCCAGACTAAGCTCCTATCAGATTTAAAGTCGCGGAAGCCAGACTAACACTCTGTAGCTCTTGTTTACACACCTGCACGTGCACTTTGTCATCTGTTGTCTATTATTGTCTCTTTTTGTAAAGAAATAGGATAGTTTTTAGGTTAACTTAAAAATGTTGTCTTGTTAATTTTTCTTTTTTTGTTGTTGAGTTAAATTATGTTGTACTGTATGTAGCCTTGACCTTCCATGACCTATGTAGTCCATGACCTTGGTCCTAGAGGAACACTGTTTCGTTTCACTGTGTACTGAATTGTATATGGTTGGAATGACAATAAAAGCCTACTTTACTTTAAATCTACTAGCAATTTACAATGTTTTATTTATTTATTTACTTTTCAGATTTCTAAGCACGCTAAAGGTGTACAATATGTGCGTTGTAAGAAATTAACCAAAAAATAATCATTATTTCTAAACCCCAATATGAAAATCCCTGAAACAGACAACTTGTCTGTTAAATCAGGGCAGCATGCAGTAGATCTGCTACGCCACAGTGGCTGTAAAACTAATAAATGTCACCACTGAAAGCCTATGTCTACATCACTGCATTGATCACTGATGACTGATAACCACTACAAAACTAGTGAAGCATCCCTTTCTCTGGCTCAGCTTTTATTTTATCTGACCTTACCTCAGGGTCTTCTGGAAAGATGTTATCCACCAGCCTCTTATAACGGGGTCTCAGGGCCCCACAGCATCCACAAACACCTGAAACAATGGGAGAAAGTGAATTAGAGCGACAGTAATATAAAAGAAGACCTTAACACAATAACTCAGCTCTCAAGGACAGAAATAATACACATGAAGTAAAAGGAAGTTCGGCAGGTTATCTCCCCAGGTTCCTTTGTTTACCTCATCTCTGGGATGTAGGACAGTATTGATTAAGAGTCTTTGTAATTATACTCAACGTGAGGTTTATTTATTAAATCGACACATTAAATGAATTAGACCTGTGTGCTGTAATCTAGTAAGTGAGGCCAGTCGACTCAGGGGAAAGGCATTAATCTGTATTTAGGAAACGTCTGCAGCTTGGTGTGCCAGTTAAATGGATTTGAAAAGAATCTGCTGAAAGCATTTAGAATTGTTCTGGTTATAAACAGCACTTGAAAGCCCATAAAAGGCTTATACAGACATATAAAGCGACACACTGTAAATCACATTTATCAATTGTAAACAATTTGATGCAAATGATTTCAGGAGAATATTCATATTTTATTTTTAAAATAAGATATATGTAGCTAATAAGAACTATCAGTGAACAAAAGGTCACCTTCGGTCGAGTTCACTCCGACGTTACATATGGGATGTAACGTCTCCGTTCCCTCCTTCAGGGAGCGTGGGTTAACCTACGTAACCTTAGACGTTCTTTCAGCATTTATTAATATAAATTATGATATAAATAATTTAGATTATTTGTATCATTAAAATATATGAATATAAATGTAATCAGTGTTATTTTTGTATTGTTTTTATACTATATAATATTTAGCAATATTTTAAATTACCTTTTACTTTTACATTTTCTGTTTGCATTTAAATTATAATTGAAATGTTAGTATTGTTGTTATGTGTTTTTGTAATTTTTATGTATTATTATTTATAATAAATATGGTTGATTTCAGAATAAGATAAAATAAGATTGAATATATAACAATATTAACTGCATTAGGTAATAAGAACTTTTCAGCATTTATTAATATAGTTTATAATCAATGTCATTTTTATACTATTATAATTTTTGTTCATATTTTGAATTATTTGTACATTTTTAGTTAACATTTAACTTTAAAATTAAGGTGCAGTTATTTAATGTTTTTGTCATTTCATCTTATTTTTATTTCTATCTAATTTGTATTTTATTTTAATATTTTATTTTTATTCATTTTAGTACATAAACATGTTTATTTAATTTATGTGCCAAGGCAACATTATTATGTTTTTCATCTAATATTTAGCCTAAATTTTATTTCAGCTTAATTTCAATGACTGAAATTGATTTTAGTAGTTTTAGTTCTAATAATAGCAACACTGAGATAACCTAAACTATAGCAGTGTAGCAATATACTCCAATATACTCCATCTATCCCTTTTAAACAATAACATGCTCATATTAATTGAAAGAAGCTAAATGGATATTTAGCTTTTTTATTAAATGTATATATATTATTATATTTTATTACACGACTTTGTGGAATACTCGATTCTGATTGGTCAGTTGCCAAATTTCAGGGTTTGTTATTCCCAGATAACAACCATAAAACTAATAACATCCGGGAACTACAAATCATCTTACATTATCCCTTACTTATATTAATATGTTATTATATGAATATATAGCCTATGTTCTTTTGTCATACTACAAGACTATTTATGCAACCTGCAGGAATCTGATTCAAATTGTTGAAACTGACCAATCACTGAATCTAAAATGCACGTTTTTCTTTATACTCACTCTTAACCTAGAATACTGATGCTGAATAAAAACAGATTACATCTATGTTGCTTGTCAACTACCCAGTTAAAACTCCTCGAACATGGTTTTTCAGACACACACCCCTTCTGGGTGGATGAGTCAGAAGCAGCACCTTGGCAGGACCCCTGGGAAGGACAAGGCTGTTTACAGCATTACCATAGTGAAAGAGCTTCGTCATGGAGGAAAGTAAACAAACCAGAGCAGGTGGAGCGAAAAGACAGCAGCGCTAACCACCCACACAAAACTGACACAGGCTTTTCATCTTAGTCATCAAATATTAAGGATCATATCATACACAATATGACCAACAACGAGCGTGTACAGAAGCATATGATAGAGCAGACAGATATTAAACTACCTAGGAGTGAGAGCATCAGTCTACAAAACTCAAATGCAGCACAAGGTCAACGTAGGTTTTTTTTGACTCAAGCCTGCTGTCAAGCTGCTGTTTACCGAGATCATGATTGGCAATTACGCTGTGATTGGATGGAGCTGGAGTGTGAGTCACACATTGGCCCACCTGCTATTGTTTTGACACTTCAGCGTGACACCTCTATGCCTAAAGCAACTGAAGCAGAAGCGAATGAAAAAACCCCTGACTTTCGACACTGAATATTTCCACCCACACACTCAAGGCTGCAGTGAATTCTCTCACGCTTTCCCTGTTTCTCACTCCCAGAGTGATTTTGCAGTCAAAAAAGAGGGTCATTAATGACTGAAATGTGGAATCACTTAAAAATGACACAACAAACAAACAATCACAGATTGCTGTGCATTTGAATTGACATGTGGTTTTACTGTTCAGTTGATGGTTTGGAAAATATTCTTTGAAAAACACTAGATTTAATAGGTTTTGACTGAGTCTTGCAAGTAAACAAATATAAAAAATACAAAAGGTACATAAAATTGTAATAAATTGTTTTGGTTGTAGTTCAGAGAAAAATAAAGCCAATTATTTAGGTTTAATTGTTTGTTTATTTTATTGTTTTGTGTAAATATATATATATATATATATATATTTTTTAGATTTATATTCAATTGTTTTGGCTTTAGGTCATTATTATTAATAATAATAATAATAATAATAATAATAAATATTATTATTATAATTATGAAATAATTGTGGCGATTTTTGAACCATGCTAGCTCAGTTTCCAGGGAGTTAATTCTAATGAAAAGTGAATTCTCCTGAGGTGTTTTGCAACATCTGCCAAATTCATGAATATACTGTCAATGAATCATTAGGCAATGTTAAGACAAGGAGGAGGCAAAGAATGAAGAACAAACATTTGCATTTACAATTCAACCAATTTGCAAGAAATCTAAATCATCTGTCCCAAGCATTTGTCCTCTCAAAACTCCCAAAAATAAGCATCCCTTTAACACAGCAAGAAGTAAATATTTAGTTCATAAATCCAAGATGAGCATCTCTCAAACATAAGCCAAGCAAGAGGTAAATATTAAGTTCATAAATCCATTCAAGAGCTACAGTAACTGCTTTACTAGTGCTGTATTAATACATTAATACATTAATAAAACGCAAGCGCTTCAGCATTCTGTTTCTCGGACAGGGTGGTAAATATAACCTCCACAGTTCCCTCTGGTTTACAACCCTCATAATGTTTCACCTCTATCCTTCACCTGGCACAATCTACTGAGGCTGACTGAGCCCAGGGACCAAAATATCCGCTTTTAGCTTTTACAGAATGCTGTACGTTTAATGAGAATGTTAATAAACAAATGTAAAGTGTTAAGCCCAAACAACTAAACTATTTAAACCAGGAGTGTAGCATCATCACTAGGGAAGTTGCCAAGTACAGCTCTACACACACATCTGCAATCTGCATACGCTGCAAAACAAAGGCTATAGCTGGCACAGTGGCAAAGAAGATTATGTCACAACAAAGAACTAGTCGTGCTCGGATGTGCTACTACAGCTGATATGATATCCTCCAATCTGAAGACGTCCAGTTTTAATAAGGCTTTGTCAAGGGTTACTAAAGGTATTACATAACACACAACTCACTATGCATGCGAATGCATCGAACTCTGTGTTGTGCCAGCTACAGTATGAAAAATCAATCTTTCCGAAACACAAAACACAGACTCCGGGCACCGTCTCTCTCGTCGTGACGCAGTTACTCTAAATATGGTTCCCCTCAATGGTTGGAATGACAGCTACATTTAGCACATCAGCCATCACAGATGCCATATCCCCTCAGATTGCCCAAAACAGGACACGATATCAAAGACACTCACTCTCATATGGAAGTGTTGTAGGGAAAAGCAGAAATACAGAAAGGGAACTTCATGCTAGGCCGAAGAATGCTATCTATTCGTTTACTTCTCTAATCTTGTTACCCTGTAACCTTCCATGAGCGTCTAGTTAATCTTAAACTATTATTTGCATACTCAGGACTCTGTATGAGAATAATGTGGTGCCCTTTTGAAGAAGCTTTAGGGTTTGGTTAAAGTGTTTTAGTGTTGCTTTTAAAATGTTACATATTACGCCCAAAAACTTGGATCGACAGAAAAATGTAGTATTCAGAAAATAAAGATTTTTGAAATAAACGATAAATTATGACATAAAAAGGATTAAATACTAGTCATTTAAAGTTAAGGGGTTGGTAATGTTTATAAAATGTATTTTGCTTACTAAGGCTGCCTTTATTTGCACAGTGAAAAGATAACACTTTGACATTATTATTAAAATTTAAATAACTGTTGTTGAATTTTCAGCATCATTACTCCAGTCTTCAGTGTCACATGATCCTTCAGAAATCATTCTAATATGCTGATTTGGTTCTTAAGAAAAATGTTGAAAACTGTTGTTGTGGAAACCATTAAACATATATTTTAAAGATTCCATTCCAGCACAAATCACAGAAAAACACAATATCTAAACATGTATTTTCATTAAAAAAAAATCATAAAAATTATATAAAAAGTAAAATCAACTAGTTTTGTTATTCCTGTCAACCATAAAAATATTTACATGATATGTCATTGCTGATTAACTCATCTTTTGAACTCTATACATAAGCATATGTAACTTACTTTATTCTATATTCTCTGAGCATGAGTTCAGAAATCTGTCTGAAAATCTGGTTTTGAGCACTAAAGCAATCAAAGTCGCAGCCTGACTGCCTGCAGCTCGTTCGAAACATCCTCAACCATGCATGCTGGTCAGACAAAATAATATGAATACAGCAAGAAATATAATACATGCACATGCAAACATACAGTTAGAGTAAATAACTGAGCGCTGCAGTAGATCTGTGGGTTTCAGTGGTGAGTATGTTTGGTGCAAAGTAGTATGCATGAAGCTAAATCGGTGATGCCTGAACTATGAAATGAAATACGCACAATAAATACAGCAGAGCAGAAATACTGCATGCAATCTGTTGCTTCAGCATCATTCTGCTGTCATTGCCCATAATCTCCTGTGATGCACTTGATTCTTTCCTTCCTAAACACAAGCAGGGAATTACCGTATACACACACACAATCGCCCTTACCGTACATTGATGGAAAACCTGATGAAATTCTCTGTTCTTTGCCTGAAGCCTCTTTCTCTGTCACATAGCCAGAGAGAGAGAGAGAGAGAGACACACACACACTCTCACAGACACTCAATCACACATGCACGCTCTCATACGGCGCATGTGACCGGGCTCCAATGACCTTGGATTTTCCAAACAGCGCGGCACAGCTTTCCCTCTATCAGGAACAATGCTGCTTTAACGCACAGGTGCACACACACACACACACACACACAAATATATACACGCTCCTGCACACATGCAGCCCCTCCTCAGCAAAGATGAATACATTCACACACCTCCTGACCATTCAACAATGAGAGAGGCAGAGGGGGAGGGAGATGAGGAGGACGCTAGAGCGATGGAGAGGGTGCAGACACAGGATGAGAGAGGGAAGGAATTCATTGGTGCTGCCTTGTGTCAGTCAACTAGAACCCCGCCTCCCCTTGCATTCTCTCTGTAGTTGTATTTGATTGTCGTCTGTTATTTTCTGTTGCTTTGTTGAACTGTTTTTATAATGAATAAAACATGCATGGTATCCTCACTGCTTTACAGAGAGTCTAACAAAAGATTGGTTTTGTTTTTTGACTTTAATGTTACATTTAAAAGGGGAAAAGAAATGTTGTGTACATTATAAGAAAAAAAAACAGGAAATTCTAATGCTAGGAATTCTAATAAAGGTTGTTTTGCTTATGAATGAAATGAATAAATCCTTATTTTAGAAAAACATATCTACAATATAGTATGCTGTGTGTTTTCTACCCTGAGCTGATGGGAGAAAGTCTAGCGTCTGATCCATGGCATGTGAAATGGCTCAGCGTTAATCTGACCGTGTTTAGGCTTTAGACACGGAACTGGGAATTATTTATGAAAACATAAAGGTGGTTATATTATAACAGCATATTACCAAACACCATTTACTATTTTTGCAACTGCTAAATGTTGTATGAGCATTCTTAGATCAAAACCCTGTTCAACCAATTCAGAATCAGGATATTTCAAAACATCACACGTAAATAAAGTGCTATAAACGGAAATAATAGCATGGAAAGCAACTAAAACAGAAATAGATAGCTTAAAAACGTGCTTACCACCTCCGACCTGATGGTCCAGCAGAGCACTGCAATCCAAGAGTAGTCGTCTTGGACTTGGCAAGTCTGGGAAACCTGAAAAATTTGGAAAACTTGGAAGTGGCATCTTCTCACTAAAATAACTAATGAGAGCAATAGCCTACATACTCCAATAATTGAACCTATTCTATATCTGAAAGCGTTTTGGAAAGCGTCCTGGACTTCTAGTTTTAGACTTGTATACTTTCATTTACTGTAGGTTATGTTAATGAGAGCCTGCCTCCTTCCCTCCATGTCTATTGGTTTGTAGCACTCTCTCTCTCTCTCCATCCTTTGTCACTCAGTTGGCTCAGGAACTTTTTATAGCGTACCAGCAGCTTTTTATATCCCTCTTGTTGCTTTTAGATCTTATTTTAGGACATTCAGTTAACTGTCAATTGTATGCATATTTTTAAACTGTAGTATAAATTGACTCGTGAACCGGTTCTTATGAACAATTTGTTTTAAAGAACCGGTTCTACAAAAAATCTGAGAATTGAGTTTTTTTTTCAAATTATTATTATTTTGTCTGTTTAATGTAGCCAGTTTGCAGTTTATTATTATTAGTAGTAGTAGTAGTATGTATGTTATGTGGCCAGTTTGCACTTATTAAACACTTAAGACTGAAAATATTTTGAATGATTCAATAAAATGCGATATTAAAAACATGCGCTATTTGTTCTCTCATGATCAACGGCCATACAATCAAATGGTAACCATACAGTTTCGGCTTTAAAAGCAGCCTAACTTACTTTCCGCTCCATGTGTCACATTTTACAGTTATTTGTATAATTTCCCGACACGTTACGAGTGCGTTTCTGTCAGGTTTTGTGAACTGATTCATTTTATTCAAGGTAATGATTCATTCCCCAATTGACTCCCCTCTGTCGAATCTGTGTATGAGTCTTGCTGTCGCCATGGAAACCCTCCTCCGTTTGCTATAATTTACCCGGATGTTTTGATTACACAGACTAGCTTATTTCTCATAACGGCCGGTAACTTTTTTAATGAAATATATGATTTAAAATACCACGTTTATATTTGTATATTTATTTCTATGGCACAAGCTTTGTTGAATCTGTTGTTGTTAATCGTGAAAGCAAATACTCGTGGCTAGGGCAGCTAGCCCGTTAGCATGTCGAGATTAATAATTCTGCCTGCTAAAATATAACAAATAAGCGTTTTTTTGTGGGCGCAGAAACATGAGTGAAACGTATAGTCGGTTTATGGAAAAATATTGTCCATGATATTCGTGACAAACCGGCTCTCTGTTAGCCACGTAGCCAGCTAACGTTACTCTCTATGTTTACGGACCGACTCGGACAGAAATCTAGAGATATTTAATCTCCTCGTTTGGACGAGGTTTGGGAACAAGTGCAATATGGACACGAATGTTCAGAAGAGGCGAGAAAACAAGAAGTCGTTACGGGTTAAGGTCATTAGTCTGGGAAATGCAGAGGTGGGGAAGGTAAGAGTACAAACAACAAACAAATGATCGGGTGCTTCTTTACATCTGTTTATTAATAGGATCATGTGTTAATGATACGTAACATATCAGTTTGATTACTCTAGAAAGTAACTGCTCCTCCCTTAAAATCACATGCATTGATGTGTATTTGATATGCATGGATACCCTTACTTTAAACATTCGTTGCTAGTAATCTGTTTCTGTTTCATTTAGGAGCTCTACTCAATCAGTATGGTTTTGTTTTTGTTATCCTTTATAGGTGTCGTATTAGGTAGTTGACAAATAAAAAACTGGACTGTCTTTTGGTGTGACATAGCAAAAATGTAGGGGAACAAATCTTCAATGTTTGAGTGTATTTTTTACATTTTTCCTGTCACAAAATTTGACAAATTGATATGTCGACTACCCATATGTGCAGAATTTGATAATATTTCTGTTTGTTTGTTTCAGAGCTGCATTATTAAACGATACTGTGAGAAGCGGTTTGTGCCCAAGTATCTAGCTACTATTGGGATAGATTATGGTGTAACAAAGTAAGTGGTGTGGGTTGACAAATATAAAAATTTCAGGTTTAAAGCATTTATTCTTGGTACATAAACACCTATTCAATCTTGTTCTACTGGCTCCTAAATCACTTCATTTTATTTATTCATCAAAACAATGTGTACGATTTTGCCATGATGTTAAATAGTAAATATTAGTGGTTAGTTATTGCACTTATGCCTGTTAATAAACCACAGTTAAATGTAAATGAAATTGTTTTCCCTCTATCTTAAGGGTCCAGGTTCGAGACCGGGAGATAAAAGTAAACATTTTTGATATGGCTGGACATCCTTTCTTTTATGAGGTATTTCTTGATTTATTGTGTGTATGCATTTATTATGTGTATGTTACTTTTATTACACAGTGCAATCAAGAATAGTTTTTTTGTTATTGCTCTATACATGCATCTAACTAACCACACTGTGGTAGTATTGAGTTGCTGTCCGTGTAATGTCCTCCCTGTAGTACCTGATGCCATCAGCATTTAACATTTTGCTTGTTGTCATGTATTTGTCAATAGAAATTGATCACAGGCTTGTGATGACTATGAGAGTCTGTTATCGGAGGCAATTGTTGTGTGTTGTAAAGGTTCGTAATGAGTTTTATAAGGACTCTCAGGGGGTGATTCTGGTCTATGATGTTGGTCTGAGGGAGAGTTTTGATGCTCTGGACAACTGGCTCACGGAGATGAAGCAGGAAATGGGCTCACAGGCCAACATGGAGAACATCATCTTCGTTGTGTGTGCCAACAAGGTACCACTAGTGTTTAATATCTATTATGATATCTGTGATTTATATGTGAGCGACTGTGAAAGAGTGTGGTCTCTGACCCGTAAAGGTTGACTTGACAAAAAGGCGAGTTGTGGATGAGAGTGAAGGGAGACTTTGGGCCGAGAGCAGAGGATTTCATTACTTTGAAACTTCTGCTCAGAGTGGTGAAGGCATCAATGAAATGTTTCAGGTATGTATGTACTCATATACAGCTCTTTATTTGGCTACCCTTCTGTTTTGAATGACCGTTCTTTATTTATTATGGGTCCACTTCCACAGGCCTTTTTCTCATCCATAACTGACATGTGTGAAAACGGAGGGAAGAGGCCCACTCCAGAGGTCAATGTAGGATTTACTAAAGAGCAGGCCGACACCATCCGACGCATCCGCAGCAGCAAAGACAGCTGGGATATGCTGGGGGTTAAACCTGGGGCCACAAGGTAAATTGTATGCTAAATGTCTTTGCTAGTGCTGCTAAACCGATCTAATATGACATGGATGATTTTTTTATATTGCTCTGTATCCTATGAGCTAAATAATAGCTTTCCTCCACTCTACAGAATTCCATTTAAACATTTTGAATCCATGCAGTATACAGCGCTATAAAAAGTTTTGGGGTCAGAAACATTTTAGAAATGTTTGGTTACACTTTATGTTAAGGTGTCCTTGTTACAGTGTACTGATACATTTCAGTTCAGAGTAATATTAATTAACTACACATACTTAGGGTTACTTGCATGCAATTATGCATCATTTATTGCTATTATGATAATAAGTAGATGTAATTTATCAAAATAATGAAATGTTATCAGGTGTTTTCAAGGAAGCCTCAAGGCTGCGTTTATTTAATCAAAAATAGTCAAAATAGTAATATTGTGAAATATAATTACAATTTAAAATTGTTTTTTTTTCTTGCATCATGTTTTAAAGTATGATTTATTCCTGTTTCGCAAAGCAGCCTTAATGCTAGTCTTCAGTGTCACACAATCCATCAGAAATTATTTAAAAAAATAAAAAAATAAAAAATAGTTAAAAATTATGTATTTAAGGGTGAAAAAATAAATGTGTAATATATTTGCCACTGAGCTTTGTTATCTATAGTTTTGAACTAGCTCTAAACAGCTCTTGTTTGTAATAACTATGTATTCCAGACATAATACTTTCAAAAAGCAGGAATGCAGAACTACAGCCAAATATAGAAAGGTTTTCAGATAATCGTTTAGCAGATACCACTGGTGCTAGCCCTGTTGGTGTTGTATATGGATTAGGATGTTGATTTGGCTCTGTTTTCTTAACCCCACTTAGTCAGTTGATGTTAATAGGTTAGTGTTCTCCCATTTTTGTTTAACACATACACAGTGCCCACCAGTGACAGAGGACATAATGTTGCTTCAATAACCATTTAAAAAAGAAAAAAGTTAGTATGTTCTCACCTGTTCTCTGGAATATTTTAGTAGAGCATCAGATGCTTAAAAGCAAGTAACAAATAGTTGATACAGTTCAGTTTAATACTTTTATTTCCCATTTAATGCAACACTGCCGGCCGTGTTAGCTTGGCTGGTTTAATCATGTGGGTCAGATCATTAGAGAATGCTTTCAATCCAATTACCTTCCTAAATTCTCTCCTTCCAGCTTAATCAGCCTCTTTGAGATTTCCCCAACACCCTGAGAAACCAATCATGAGCTTGTGTCATTCCTCATTCCCAGCCAATCACCATCCTTGCACGGGGCCAGGCCTATCTTCATTAGCTGATTTTTCACCGGGATCCCTCTTTAGTGGGACCACAGTGCTTTGCCATATCAGCATTTTAAAGGCCTGTTTGATGTGTGCAAACTGAAACTAATAGGTTTTTCTTATTTTCTGCTTGTAGGGAGGAAGTCAACAAGGCATACAGGAAGTTGGCTGTACTGCTGCACCCGGACAAGTGTGTGGCCCCAGGCAGTGAAGATGCCTTTAAAGCAGTGGTTAACGCTCGCACATCTCTGCTCAAAAATATCAAGTAGGAGCGTGTGCCCACACACAAGTGCATCTCACATGGTTTCCATTACAAACACACCCTCCGCATCATGTCTGAGATATGCCATGAAACTGATTGTTTTCATTTTCAGTGTGCCATCTGAATATTAGTCTTTTTTTTTAAGTCAACATTCTTTTGTTTGTTTCGATTGCTTGCTGTGGTGTTTTATTATTTGAGTTTGTGTGAATTCTATATTTATTTCTTATTTTGATGATTAAATGTGCATTAAAAACAGTTGTCAGGGCAGTTTAAATATGCTATCGGAATGTTTGAAGTACAAATAACTTTGTAGCACCACAAAAGTGTTTTCTTTTTCACCTCAAGATTTCATCAAAAACCAACAAATGACTCTCTTTAAGACCGAAACTTAACCATGTTCCCTTGTTTTAAGTTGATCAGCTTCACAATGCCATTAGTTGGAGTTGGAGAATTACCGCACGTTTGCAGAGTTCCCTTCTCAGTGAAGATTACGCTTAAGACACATGGAGAAGCCTCTGGACTCCAGCAAAGACTTAGTAACAGCTGAGGTTGACACAGTCACCACAGCTGTCCTGTTTATAATGTAATATATATGTTGATGTCAAAAGTTGTAGTAGGGGAAAGAAAAACAATGCTGTAAAGTGCGTATTTGTCAGGCCTCGGCTCAGATCATCTTGGAGCATGAGGATGACATTGGTGGACCCTTCCTTTTCCCAGTCTGTCCTGTGACTTTTGTGCTGCTTTGCTCACATAGACATACAGGTGAAAGACCACTTATTTACCAACTGATTTGTAAATGAGATTTAGCATTCTAATACTGTTGTTTAATCCCGAGGAACCTCGCAGGGACGCCATGACCTAAATGGATGATTCCCAGTTTTTCCTCCTCTTCACCTTAGCTCACTCCAAAGAGGAGGAAAAGCATGAGAAGAAAATGTAACTTGTCTAATACCTTGACCCTAGTGGGTCCCACTTTATATTAATAATATTTATATGATATTATTTCTTTATATTATATTTATAAGTGTCCCTAATAGCTGTGTACCTCCATAGTAACTAGATGTGTATGTAGTATGTAACCACAGTGTAAGTACACACCGGTACACAGTATCTGCAGCTGTAATATTTCTGTAACTACACACATGTAACAACCCTCAGAATGGTGTAAGTACAAATGTGTAACAGGACATTGGTAACAACACTTTTTGGTAATGAAAGTACAAATGTGTAACAGGACTA
>JAUMHI010000061.1:12255176-12274227 GCA_032359435.1 Enteromius unitaeniatus
GGTGTGTGGCTTTCCTAATCAAGTCCAATCAGTATAATCAAACACAGCTGGACTCAAATGAAGGTGTAGAACCATCTAAGAAGAAGTGGACAGAACCTGAGATATGAGTGTCACAGCAAAGGGTCTGAATACTTAGGACCATGTGATATTTTAGCTTTTCTTTTTTAATAAATCTGCAAAAATGTCAACAATTCTGTGTTTTTTTTGTCAATATGGGGTGCTGTGTTTACATTAATGAGGAAAAGAAATGAACTTAAATGATTTTAGCAAATGGCTGCAATATAATGTGAAAGATTTCCATTGTGTGTATATATGTATACTGAAAAGGAACATAAAAAAAATATAAGTCTTCATTTTATTAATGTGTATTTTACAGGAATGTGAAGATGAGTGGGCTCACCTCAGTAGGCTGGTTCTGTACGCTTTGGCCATGAAAGAAACTTTGAAACAAATAAACAAACGTACCTCAAACAATTTTCAGTTGCGTGTCGGTAAGACTGTGCTATTCCTTTATTTAAAATCTACTAATAATACACACATATCCACTGCCAATTAATATATCAGTTTAAATAGGGTTTACATTATTTGATTTTATCTGATTCTGTCACTTGTTTGATGTCTACTTGCTATGACGGGGAAATAATTTCCCTAATAAAAGCCCAGTACAGACACACAATGACCATCAGAAAGATTTTAATGTGGTTGAATAACACAATAATAAGATACTCTTTGAATTTAAATCTAAAATTAGAACATAGTTTTTATTTTGTAAACTTTACTTTGCATAAAATTGCTTTTCTGTCATACAGGTATTTCTCATGGGCCTGTAGTCGCCGGAGTGATTGGCGCCACTAAACCTCAGTACGATATCTGGGGCATGACTGTGAATCTTGCTAGCCGAATGGACAGCACAGGGCTCAGTGGGCGTATTCAGGTTCCAGAGGCCACAAGCCGTATCCTGGCTGACCGCGGCTTTGTGCTACAGCTTAGAGGAGATATCTACGTCAAAGGAGTTAGCGAACAGCGGGGAGGGGTCCGCACATACTTTGTTAGCAGCAGGGAAAAGAGCTCAAGCTACGCCGAGAGAAACACCAGCAGAGGGATCTCTCTCGGGAGAAACACCCTTGCAGCGGTGGTATTTTCCCTGGTGCAGGCCCGCAAGAAAGAGGAGTTACGAGAGGCCAATGGAGGTTTCCATCTTATGGATATCACATGAATTTTGATTCAAAACCGAACAGGAACCGTACTTAATACCTACTTTAGAGACTCTTACGTCTCTTTCATGAGTCATTGCCTTCAAGAGATTTTCCACATTCTCTGTTCCACATTCTTTCTGAATAGTAACTTTATTTCTCTTGTATGACCAGATTTCTGCTGATATTTACCCTGTTTCTACCTCAGATTTTGCTTTATTTGCAAATTTTATTTCACAGTTCAGACTTTTCTTGCAGTTCTGGAAAAAAAGTTAGAATTGCAAGATATAAACTATTTTTTTAGCTTACAAAACTTAGAATTGTTATTTATAACATTGCAATAGGAAGAAAATAATAATAATTCATTTAAAATTCACAATTACCTTTTTTACTTTTTATTTGGGTGAGGTTCAAGATATAAACTTAGAATTCAGAGGGGGAAAAAGTCATAATTGCTCAGACTCAAAAAAACTCAGAATTGTGAGAAAAAAACCCCCGAAAAGTCAGGATTTTGCAAGATTGTGAGATAAAAAGTCAGAATTGTGAGATAACAAATCAAATTAAATTACCTTTTTTAATTGTTCCATAGCATAAATGGGCTTCTGTAGCTTATTAAAACATCTAAAGGCATGTTTCTTTTGTCTTGGAGTTGGCATCACAGGGATTTTTAGTCAAATAGAAATTCAACATTTTAGGAATTTAAAACAGCCAAAATAGTGTAGAAAGGCTAAGGAACTCTGGATTCCGTTAAAAGCAGCAACTGATTAGAGCGTGTAACATTTTCTTTAGAGGTTATTTATGATGCTCAACTGCCTTTGACCAATTAAATGTGGAAATGAACAATGAAGAGTCTGAGGTCAACTTTGCTAATCTAATAATCTGATTGTCTGACACATTTGTATTATTCATTAACACCCTGGAGAAGCTATAATACCCAGGATTATACATGGAATTTATAGCTTCAAATCAACATGTTGTTCTATGAAATGTATGTAACAAAAAATAACATTTGGATTTAAAACCTTTTTGATAATCAGACATTTAGATAATTTAGAGATAATTTAGATGTTCATCAGTTTCTCAAACTCCTCTTTTATATTTTGTTTACATGGTTATGGGACAAAAAAAGAAAAACAAAAAAGCTTCTGTTTCTATATTTTGGGTTTTTTTAGGGATTGTACTTCAATTTTATGATTACATAATTAATACTGACACAATTACAATTAATTCAAGAATGAATAAGCAGGATGAAAAAAAAACAATGCCAAAATTCTTTGTCTTCTTTTTTAAAGATATTTTTAGAGTTGCATATTTCTGGGACACACTACCGCAAAAAAACACCAAATGATGTTGCTGATTAATTTCTCATGAGGGCACTCAGTATTTGTGAAGGGTACAGAAAATATTAGTATTTGCCAATATCTTTTTGTTATTTGTCTGATTAGGAAATTGTTGTAAGCATATAAAAAGACATAAATATTTACACTTACACAAAATCATATTAGTTTTTAGCTAATCACTGTTTAGCGATTGTTGATTTATACCAATGCACATTTGTAATGCATGTTAAGATGTTTATGAATATTTTGTGTTATAGGAATGTAAAATTAAGGCCTACCTCAGTACGTTGTTTCTGTTTGCTTTGGCTATGAAAGAAACTTTGGAAGAAATAAACAGCAAGTAACATACCTCAAACAGTCTGTGTTGGTAAAATTCTCTTGTTACTTAAAGGTGGATTTCTTCTTGGACATGTCACCAAATCATGTGAAAAAAAATTATATGAAAAATACACTCATTACAACCGAGGTATGCAGCAAAGCATTTGTAAAGCCACAACACGCACAACCTTAAGGCAGATGGGCTACAACAGCAGAAGACCCCACCAGGTACCACTCATCTCCACTATAAATAAGAAAAAGAGGCTACAATTCACCAAAATTGGACAGTTGAAGACTGGAAAAATTTTGCCTGCTCTGATGAGTCTCGATTTCTGTTGAAACATTCAAATGGTAGAGTCAGAATTTGGCGTAAACAGAATGAGAAAATGGATCCATCATGCCTTGTTACCACTTTGCAGGCTGGTGGTGGTGGTGGTGTAATGGAGTGGGGGATTTTGTCTTGGCACATTTTAGGCCCCTTAGTGCCAATTGGGCATAGTTTAAATGCCATGGGCTACCTGAGCATTGTTTCTGACCATGTCATCCCTTTATGACCACCATGTACCCATCCTCTGATGGCTACTTCCAGCAGCATAATGCACCATGTCACAAAGCTTGAATGATTTCAAATTGGTTTCTTGAACATGACAATGAGTTCACTGTACTAAAATGGCCCCCACAGTCACCAGATCTCAACCCAATAGAGCATCTTTGGGATGTGGTGGAACGGGAGCTTCGTGCCCTGGATGTGCATCCCACGAATCTCCATCAACTGCAAGATGCTATCCTATCAATATGGGCAAACATTTCTGAAGAATGCTTTCAGCACTTTGTTGAATCAATGCCACACAGAATCAAAGCGAAAGGGGGTCAAACACCGTATTAGTATGGTGTTCTTAATAATCCTATAGGTGAGTGTATATTTAACGAAAACAGAAACAGAACTTGCTTGCTAAAATGTGGCACTGCTAGCCTAGGCCTACATGTTGGTTACATAATACAAACATTTATTTATTTATCTATTTTTGACGTTTTAAATATCCCTACGTTTAAAAGCAAATAGCTCATACATAGCTCATATTTTTTTATTTCAGAATTCCATTAATGGAAATTTTCATGTTTACGGGTCCGCCAGTTCTTTCAGTTTATTTATTCTTTCACTTTTTAGCTTATTCAGTTAATTTGACGCAAACTTTGTCTATTGCTCATACATTAAACATCAATATCGGAGATCAAAAAATCATGAGACTTTCCACTCTTTGCATCCTCTCAGCTTTTCAGAGCTGCAAAGAAAAAACAGGCTGAGGCAGAGGAGTCCTCTAGAGGAAATCAATCTGACGCCATGCTGACCAAAATTAATTCGCTGGGAGCCAGCCTGGGCAATATCGATGGCAGATTGAGTGCAATCGACAGCCGCTTGGACAATATTTCTACATCATCAGTTAATATTAGTTAGTTCCAATTTAATGAACAAAATAGACAACTTGGAGAACCAAGACAGGCGGAAAAACCTGAGGATTGTCAGCCTCCCTGAGAGAGCTGAAGGATCTGACTCTATCGCACAATGTCTAACAAGGACGTCGCCGAAATGGCTGGACCTTACTCCTGAAACACATTTTGAGATTGAAAGAGCTCACAGGTCTGCCGTCCCAATGCCGGGAGCAAACCACGCTCCACAAAGTGTTTGGTGCACATCTTACGCTATGTGGACAAGGAGTTTATACTGCCTTCACGTACCTCGGATGCTTTTTGTTTCCCTCCCCATGGAGTTTATTAAAACACTGGAAGATAAGTAAGCCACAAATAAGCCACAGCCATATCACCCTGCAGCCCAAGCCTTGTTGCCCACTGAAGCTAAGCAGGGTTTAGCTTCTGGTCAGTACCTGGATGGGAGACCTCCTGGGAAAACTAGGTCGCTGTTGGTAGAGGTGTTAGAGAGGCCAGCAGGGGGTGCTCACCTCGTGGTCTGTGTGGGTCCTAATGCCCCAGTGTAGTGATGGGGACACTATACTGTCAGACACTATATATAAAGGGCACTGTCTTTCGGATGAGATGTTAAACTGAGGTTCTGACTCTCTGTCTTCATTAAAAGTTGTACATAATACTCATTGTAAAGAGTAGGGGTGTAACCAAGGCTGGACTGGTAATCTGGCATACTGGGCAAATGCCTGGTGGTCTGATGCACTTGGGGACTGGTTGATATAATATGTTTTTTTTTAATTTTTTATTTTTTTTAATTGGCCAATGACTGGCCCATAAAGCAGGGACAGCGGCCATTTTCCATACTGACACTGGGCTGGCCTAATCAGCTCCACGGTGGAGTATCGGAGACATGAATCCCGGCCCATTGGTTGACTGTCTTAAAGGACATTGAGCTAGTCCAATGAAATCTCAGGCCACGCCCTGCCTCCCTCCTGGCCAGCCCTCCTGACCAGCTGGAAGGTAAAAAATGCTAGAAGTCTTTCAAACGTAATTAGAAATGTAAAAATAAACACTAAACATGCCAAAAACAGTGAAAAGAACGGTTTTGAGTCAAGAAAAAAAGAGCTCAATCCTAGCTTTACTGGCACAAGAATTCAGTGAGCATCAAGTTGCTTTTAATCCTTAAAATTTCAAAGACGGCAGTTCACAAAAAATGAAACAAACGTACATTGTTTTATTTTGGTGAGATTAACAGTTTTAAGAATAAAACCAAAAAGAAACAGTGATCTCTTATTTTTTTCCAGAGCTGTATATGGTATGCCTATATGTGGTGGTGGGCCGGCTGGCCCTTGTCTATCATGGCCCCCCAATAATGCCCATCCATTACTTGGCTGTATCTCTCTCTCCTCTCCACCTGTAGTGCACTGGCGCCGTTGTCCTGCGGCAGCCGTCGCATCATCCAAGTGAATCATTTTTATAAATGTAAAAATGTAAAACAAATTTCATCATCAAAATACTCAAATACTCTTTTGACATGGGGAGATATAAAAAAAGTATTTTCAAAATTCCAGCTAATATCACTTTGTTCTCACCTATTGCTTTTCATTCTGATTTCCCTGTATCTTTACAAAATATTACCCTTTCAGATTAGCCTAAATTAGGGATTGTGCCTCTTTACAGGCAGTACACTAAAATCCTTCCAAGAAATTTCTAACCAATATAACATACTGCAAAAAGATACAGATTGGTCTGAAATATGTACAAATTTGTTCTCTAAATGTACTTCACTGAGTTTATCTTACACCTTTACGTCTGAAAAAGATTTACAGAAACTCTTTGTTTAAACCATAAAAAAATGCAAAGGAACATTCCTTCACTGTTTTAGGTATTGTGAGAAAATAATTTATTTTTGGAAGAAAGTACATAATTTTCTACAAAGGCTCTTCGAGTCAAAATTTAGTTTTTCTTTGCAATTTTATTTGTTAAGGAGCAGAGAATGCGTCTGACTTCCACACCAAGCACTTGTTTCTAATTTTGGCAAAGAAATGTATACTTTTATTGTAGTCATCTCCTCAGGTACCCTCTTTTAAAATGTGGTTGTCTCAAGTATGTACACTATTTCCATTCGAGAAACTCGCCTATATTATAAATATCTTAAGTCTGATGATTTTTGGCAGTTATGGACACCTTTTTGGTGCTACATTAATAATTTCTCTTGACTCTCTATTCTATGGTGCATATTTAGCCCCTAGCCTGATTGTGTTCATTTGTTTGTATATTTCCCATTATTTCTTACTGTATACCTGAGACTGTTTTTGTATGTGCATGTGCATTAAAATAACCGACAATTAATAATAAAAAAAAACGAAAAGGGTAAAGGAAAAGCAATTTCTGAGTAAAAATTGATTCTACACACTTATCTATAATGTGTATGTACAAATAGGTAGTTAGATAGATCAGAAACTATTTGTTTGATGAGAGGAACCTCGACTGATTGCGTCACGAAAAACAGAAAAGAAATGTACAGTAAGTTAAAGGGCGTTTTAGGCATGTTTCCTTTCGCAATGCTTATAAAAAAACCAACTTTTAAAAAAAAGATTATGTTATTATCGTTACAACCCCTCCAGCAAGTTCTTCTCCATACAGCAGCAAGCGTGAGCTGATAAGAATGTTGTCACGTGACGCAGCGCTCAGAGTTTCTTCACTCACTCTCTGTAACTCATCACACTGATCGGTTTGATCTTTCAACAGTGGGAATAAAAAAATGTCGGTCACAGTGGAAGAGATTAAAAACAAACTTCAGTCTCCTGGGGATGACCTTGTTTTCTTCGTTAATGGAAAAAAGGTAATTGCATGATTGAATAATTACATTGTTTAATGTGTTTTACTACTAATGTATTTTCCATTGTTAATTCCGGGCAGATCACTGAGAAGAATGCAGAGCCTGAGAAAACACTCTTGACATATCTAAGGAGAAACTGTATCCTTTTGATCTTCCGTTTTTCTGAACGACCTCTCTATCAGATATAAATGCTTCTTTAAAAAAAAAAAAAAGTTATAAAATATTAGACCATAACCACAGCATTTATGAGACACTGATATTCCTGTAGTCTGGAGTTTTTGGTTACGCTGAATTGTTTGCTGCTGGGGGTTTGGTCACTTTATAAGGGTTGCTCACATCACAGCCAGGCAGTTTATTTCTTAATATGATATATTAGTAGTAAATACATAAATTATTATAATAATTGCAGCTGTTTTGCTCATGAAAATCACAGATTTGGTTCCATGTGATTAAGACACAAGGACAAAAAAAAAAAAACATTGAGATATATGTATTATAATAGTTTACTTGATTTAGAACTTTCTGTAAACCAAAACAGGCACGTTCATGTAACTAACTTTTATAAGTCAAACATTTGACTTGTATAACACAAAATAAACAAAATGAACCATGTTGAACCAAATATCATTTTATGGATCAAGGGAGCTAAATCAACAAAGGGTCAGACTAAATAAAAATAACTCATTTGCGCTTACAGTATGTATTTATAATTGGTTAATCTTTATTTTTGTCCTCAGTGTTAGGATATTAATTATTTACATAACTGATGTCAAACATGTGAGATATATTCACCCAAAGGGCCATTTTTGAATGAATGAATATCAGCTATGACGAAATCATGCATTTCATTCTTTTACAGTCTTCAAGCTGTTTTCCTTAGTGTCACTGCTACAGTGGGTCTGACGGGAACCAAACTGGGATGTGCAGAAGGAGGCTGTGGAGCCTGCACTGTAATGGTGTCCAAATATCATCCACATCAAAACCGGATCATGTATCTTTTTATAAACATCTTTCAATAAAGTGCATTGCTGTCCTTAATGCACGTAACAGGTTCACGGTAGCTGTTAATAATTCATTTATCATCAGTAAAGGATTTTAAACATATGCAGAGTTACATAGTTATGTCCTTGATTATGGGCTCTTTAAGTCACCATGCGGTTAATGCCTGTCTGGCTCCTCTATGCTCTTTGCATCACTGTGCAGTAACAACCGTGGAGGGCATCGGCAGCGTGGCGAGCAAGCTCCATCCTGTACAGGTCACAGTTTTATTTTATTACTCTTTTAGAATTGCAGATCATTTTGAGAAAAGCATGTCACACTATAAAATTAAAGCATAACCTCTTTCGTCCTCCATTCATTCAAGTTTGTCAGCATTAGCTGTATCACTCGATATGCTGTGGCCTGCTCATTTGTGGGGGCAGTATCTATATCAACAATAATCTTTTTATCCAGGAGCGAATTGCAAAGGCTCATGGGTCACAGTGTGGGTTCTGCACTCCAGGAATTGTGATGTCTATGTACGCTCTTTTGAGAAACAATTCTCAACCCAGCATGCATGACATTCAAGAGGCTTTTCAAGGTATAGTAAAAGTAATAACTTCTGCATCTTGTTAAATTTGATCAATTGAGGTAATGTATATCTTTTCTAAATAATTTTGTTTTGTTTGCACACAGGTAATTTGTGTCGCTGTACTGGATACAGACCAATTCTAGAAGGATACAGAACATTCACAAAGGTAAAATAACTGAGTAAAGCCTGCTATAATAATAATAAATATATTTAATAGCCTATAAAAGGAACTCCCGGAAGTCTACACTGAATATTGTCTTTTATTAATAGATATTTTTTATAGTATGTAGATAAAAAACTAAATTGTTTAATTACATTTTTTTTTTTTTTGTATGTATGTATGTATGTATGTGTATGTGAGTAAATAATAACCATGAATCCCTTTTCAAATTTCCCTTTTTTGATCTGACCTTTAATAAGTGTTCGTAATTCTGACTGCACTGCAAAAATAAAATGCTTTTCTTGCCAAATGTCTTCTTTCCAGACAAAATATATATCTGAAAATATCTGAAAATTCCTAAATCAAGACAAAAATTCTAGAATTTTCTAGTAGAATTTTTTTTGTCTTGTTTTCAGAAGAATCTATTTAATAAGAAATGTTTTTGCTTGAAATAAGTAATAATCTGCCAATGGAGTAAGCAAAATAATCTTGTTTTCTGTTTGAAAAAAGGTTATTTTGCTTGCTCTAAGCAAAAAGTCATTTAATTTTGAGTTGTTTTTTCTAAAGCATTTTTAGATAGTTTGGCTGGAAACAAGACAAAAAAATCAAGGCTAGAAAGGCATTTTGCAGTGTATTTAGACTGGTTTGTATTTAGACTGGCTTGACCACTGCCAAGTAGTCCGGTAGCTCTGGCTACAATGTTCTTCCGCAACACACACACAGTTCTGTTTATTAACCACTAGAGCACCTAAGGTTATGGACGGCAGCTTTAATATTTAAAGTTAATATAGTTTCTAAGATAAAATTGACACAATTTTAGAAGTGACCCAGAATGAACAGTGACCAAATTTGACAAAACAGACAAGACACAAATAGGTATGGGAGGTGTGGAGCAGTCCAACAACAGCCAAGGCACAGAAATCGAATGCAGGCAAGTTGAGGAACGTTGATACCTGCCCCGAGTGTGATGAGCACTGAACAGGTCTGGCTGCCAGGAATGAACCAGTTGGCAGCATAGATTGTGAAATAAAAATTTCAGGAACACAAGGAACTAAAACCTAAAAAGCTTGCACAGACACGTTACAAATCAAGTCAATCACAGTGCAGGTGTAATAAAAATGGAAACATCAAACAAGGACATGTTTGAATTTCCCACATGAATTTATGTTGGAAAATTGTTTAGTAACTGGAGCTGAAACTGTGGTTTGTGTGCCTTTTTAGCATTGTATTATGACCTGTACTGTGAACTAACACTCAATTGTCTGGATTCAATCAGATTTACTAAGCAAGTATGATTACAAGTACACAATAAATATGCTGATGTAGCCTGAGCTGGTATAGGAATACACTAATGTCAAATATTCAACAGAATTACCATAGGGAATATATTTATATATTTTTAATTTCAGGATGGGGGATGTTGTGGTGGAAAAGGACAAGGTAATGGCTGCTGCATGACTAATGGACACATGCAAGACTATGTCAATGTGAGTAAAACAGACATCCAGACACCATGCTCTATTTTCTCTGAGTACAAACATGTTTTTGTCCTAAAGCCTTGCCATTCATGATAAACCTGTAGCATACTTGGATATGAAAATCAATGACACGGCGGCTATTGCAGTCTCAGAGAAAAGCAGTCACATGTTTGAACTGATGCACATAAGCATGTGACGTCAAACATACAGCCATGAAACAAACTGTAGATGTTTCAAGATCACTGTTTTACAGTCACAGTATGCAATGTTTAGTACTAAATGTTATCTAAAGACAAATAATTCCAACATTTCTTTCTTGGTTTTCAGGACAATTCAATGCTTCCAGCTCAGAAATTGTATGACCAAGCTGAGTTTATGCCAATGGACCCTACACAAGAGATTATTTTCCCACCTGAGCTCATGGTGCGTATAAATCTAGTTCAATCTAAATTGTCTGACCATCAAAGTAAAATGAGAAGACTTACATTTGTGCTCTACAGAGTTTAAGTAAACAACCCCAGAGAGAGCTACGGTTTGTTGGGGAACGAGTGCTTTGGATACAACCCTGCTCTCTTGAAAAACTCTTGGAGCTGAAGGCGACTTACCCAAATGCTAAACTAGTGGTTGGGAACACAGAAGTTGGTGAGTCCAAAATACATTACGAATACTAATGTTTGAATCACTCTGCTTGTTTGTGTTTGCTCATTCTAGACAAGGACTCTGTTTGAAATTGCATATTCACGTTCTTTATAGTATAAATGTAGTCTAGGTGTTCTACATTTGACGTTTTGTCATGGTCACACTATTGTCATGGGAATACTTTGAATTCAGACATATTACTCATTTCATATTGATATTCAGATGCAGCCATGCTTCCTTTTTTACATTTAAGCCAGTAGATGATAAAAAGAGATCTTTATCAGAGATTGACAAGTGACTGTCTTTAATATAGAGTCATTAAATCAACATCAACCATATTTTTGGACTGTATATCATTGTTTGGTCTGATATTTGGAGTAACTGCTTTTGTTAAATTCCATAGGTATGTTTACATGTTATGAGTGAAAAAAACATGTTATTTTTCTTTGTGCAGTACTCATAAGTCTTTCTTCTAGGTATTGAGATGAAATTCAAAAACCTTCTTTACCCTGTGATTCTGGCACCATCTTACATCCCTGAACTGAACATCATCCAGCACACACAGGATGGTAAGAGAGTCATACACCGCTGTCAGTGTATGTTGTTTGATGGTTTAATGCAAATATTATTTGTCAATATATTCAAATGTTATAGAATTAGAGCTGTATGTTCAGTCCTTTATCTTGTCTGGCATGTCACTGCTTTGGTTAAGTTACAGTTGCCAGTTAATCTTGCCTTTTTTTTTGGTTCACAGGTATTCAGGTTGGCGCGTCAGTGACGTTGACTGTGCTGGGGGACGTGTTGCGTGCAGCGGTGGAGAAGCTGCCCGCTCATCGGACGGAGGTCTTTAAGGCTGTTCTTGAGCAGCTGCGTTGGTTTGCAGGACAGCAGATCAGAAATGTTGCGGTATGTCATGTGCCTGAAGTTGAACAACAAAACATAAAATTAATGATTAAAGTCACATCATTTCCTTTTACATGATATACATATTTATATACATATTTATGCTTTCAGGCTGTTGGTGGCAATATTATGACAGCTAGTCCCATTTCAGACCTCAATCCTGTGTTTATGGCAGCTGGCTGCAAGCTAACATTGATGTCCAAAGGTACAATGTTTTTTTTCTTGTTTAAAGATCAAAGGTTGAAGCATTTTGTGATCTGTTGCAGAATACAGAGGCAGTTAATGTAGAGAAAACAGAGGCAATCTCTAATGATATCCCATTCCATTAGTGTGCAGTAATTTTCCATATAGTCCTCCTGAAGTCTGAATATTATGACTGTAATAGCTACAAGTCTAAATTAGAGATACTGTTAAATAATTGTATAGTTTCCCATTGTTTCAATGCTGATTGGAAGATTGCAGTACATGGTACAGCGGTTAAGAGTACAGAAAACTATAATAAACAGGACTTTCACAGTACAATGTATCAGCCTAGAAACATATACTGTAGGTTGTTGACCCTAAATGTTTTATTCATGCTGTGTCCGTGTTCTTCGTTTTGCAGATTTTATGCCAGCAGAGAATAGTTGATTATAAATTAAACTTTAACGGGCAGTTTCCCAAACAGGGTTTAAGACTAGTCCTAGATTAAAATGAATGTTAAGAGCTGTCTAAACTGGAAAAGGCTTGCACCGAGATATCTTAAAATACATTATTGCCATTGTTTGGTCTTAAAATGCTCACAGATAAACGCATTTTTGTAAAAAAATCTTAAATGTCTTAAACTAGCAAAGGTCTAGTCCTGGCTTAATCTAATTCCTAACCGGGAAACCGGCCCTATATGTATGTTTTAGAAACCATATTAAAAATCTCTGTTTGATGTTTAAAGGGGAAAAGCGTGTTCTTGAAATGGATGGCAAGTTCTTTCCTGGTTATAGAAAGACCATTCTGAAGCCAGAAGAGATTCTGTTGTCCATTGAGATTCCATACACAAGAAAGGTCTGCATTCAAATCATTCAAATCAGAATTATAATTTTGTCATAATGGTCTTCCTATTTGTCATTCCAACTCATTAGACTTGCTTTCTTTGACATACAAAAAAAAAACGTCAAAGAATCTACATGATACTCTTTCTGTATAATGAAAGGTCAACAAAACCAGTCATAAGTGTTAATTTTCAGAAATTAAGATTTATATATGATCTGAAAGCTGAATAAATAAGCATTCCATTGATGTATGATTTGGATTAATAGGACAATATTTGACCGAGATACAACTGTATGAAAATCTGGAATCTGAGGGTATGGAACAATGTAAATGCTGAGAAAATCACCTGTAAAGTTGTCCAGATGAATCTTATCAATGCATATTACTAATTTTAATATATTTTCGGTAAGAAATTGACTAAATACCTTTATGGAACATGATCTTTACTTACGATCCTAAGGACTTTTGGCAAAAATGAAAAATCAATAATTTTGACCCATGCAATGTTTTTTTGGCTATTGCTGCAAATATACCCCAGCGACTTAACACTGGTTTTGTGGTCCAGGGTCACATATGTTATATTCCTGGAGCTATACGATACCTGGTTTTGTTGTCATGATGAGTATTGATGATATAATTTGCATTTTAGGGTGAACTACAGTATTGTTTTAAAAAAATTAGGTCAGTTAGATTTTTTTTAAATAAATGCTTCTATTAATCAAAGATACATTAAATTGATTGAATGTTGAGCTGGAAATCAGCATATCAGAATGACTCCTGAAGGATCATGTTACAATAAAGACTGGAGTAATGCCACTTGAAAATTCAGCTTTGCCGTTAATGGGATGAATTAGTTTCAAATATTGTAAAATAGAAGTTATTTTAAATTTTAATAATATTTCACAATATTACTGTCTTACTGTATTTTTTTTTTTTTTTAGAAATTTAGCCTTAGTAAGCATAAACTTAAACTTTTCAAAAAAATAAAAAAACATCCTACTAACCAAAACTTTTGAACAGGGTTGTATCTCGTTAATGCTTCTCATGAAACTTTAAATTTGGAGTAAACTCTGAGAATTTGTGTTTTAGGGCCAGTACTTTTCAGCATTCAAACAGTCTCCTCGCAAAGAAGATGACATTGCCATTGTCACATGTGGGATGAATGTATTCTTCAGGGAGCAATCCAATATAGTACAGAGTATCCGGATCAGCTATGGAGGAATGGCCCCTGTCACTGTCCTTGCCACGGCCACATGCAACAGGTTACTCAACAGGTAGAGGATGATGTCTGGTAGGTTTTCCAGCAAATTTCTGATATTCTTTTCTGACTTATTTAAGAATTATATTTATTTGATTGCAGAAATTGGAACGAGGAGCTCCTAGAGGAAGCCTGCACATCATTGGCTGAGGAGATGAGTCTGTCTCCTACAGCTCCTGGTGGGATGGTGACATACAGACGCACACTGACTATTAGCCTCTTCTACAAGTTCTTTCTCACTGTCCAGCACAAACTCGCTCTGGACCTGCGGAAGGAGGTTTTTGATATTGTGTTTTGCATGCTTACACAAGCAAGAGTTCTACTTAGCTCCAAAATATGTAGCAGTAGTCTAAATTATTTAAATGTAAAACAAATTGTAATGGTTAGTAAGAATTGTTATGTGTTTAAATAGTTCTAATGGTTAGTGTATATAGAATTTTTGCAAATGTGCTCAAAAGTTATTTTTGGACTCTTATTCTACTGTTTATTACTTTCTAACAGTCCAAGACTATATATGACCCTGGATCACAAAATCACAAAAACATTTGTAAGTAGCATTTGTAGCAATAGCCAAAAATACATTGCATGGGTCAAAATGATAGATTTTTCTTTTATGCCAAAGATTAAAGATCATGTTCCATAAAGATATTTGGTAAATTTCCTGCATTGCCAAGGACTTCATTCGGACCACTTTAAAGGCAATTTTTTCAATATTTAGTTTTTTTTTTTTTCAAATTCCGGATTTTCAATTAGTTGAATCCAAATATTCTCATATCCCTAATAAACCATACATCAATGGAAAGCATTTTATTGAGCTTTCAGATAATGCATAAAAGTCAATTTTTTATGGTCATGTCAATTTTGTGGTCCAGGGTAACATATGTTCTTGGTCACATGATTATTTTAATTGTAAACTGTGTAAATTCTACAGGGTGTGACTGTGGAAGACGTCCAACCCAAATATGCTACTGCTACTGAGCTCTTCCAGCTGGACTCACCATCCAGTGTACAGCTCTTCCAGGTACATATACATCAGCATTTAGCAGCTTTATCTGGCTTATAAATCCACAGTTCTTTCATGAAACTCAAGATGGCGCAGACTGATAGGTGCAACTCAATCAGACATAATGACATCATCACATAGCGCAGCTGACTGTTCCGTTTTGGTATCAGCAGCCAATGAGCTTGCTGCATAACCTTCAAATATTTGGCTAGTGCTTGCAGTAGCAGTTGTGGCCCACTTTAGAAACCCTCCACCTTCCCAAGCTCCACCTGTATATATCTGCCATGGGGTGATTCCTGTATGCTACATAGGGGTTATTTCATATGTACAGCAGTAGTATTTCTTACATGCTCACAGCGGCATGTAGAAAGCAGGACACCAAGCGGTCTGATCTATCTGTTTTGCAATAGGGAAGAAGAGACCGGTTCAACCCAGAGGTTGTAATAACGTTTGAAAGTATTTGGTGTCGCCCAGCCCGCAGCTCGACAAGTATCTGCCAGCGAGGCCCCATGTGCCAACGCATGGGAGGAAGCTACACCCCTAGTGGAGTGAGTGCGCACACCCAGGGGACACGGCTCGTCTTGGGCCTGGTACACCAAGATGATGGCATCCACTTTCCAGTGGGCCAACCTCTGCTTGGAGACAGCCTTCCCTTTCTTCTGACCTCCGTAACAGATAAGAGCTGCTCAGAGCTTCTGAAGCTCTGGGTGCGGTCCACGTACAAGCACAATGCTCTGAAGAACACTTAGTTCTGCCACATCCCATCCAGGAGCCACACATGGAGGTTCCACAGGTCTGGGCGCGGGTGCCACAGGGTGCCGTACCACGTGAGAGAGGAGATCCTGTCTCATAGGTATGCGCCAGGGAGGAGCTGTCACAAGGAGCATGAGTTCCGTCCGGGTGGGCCAGTATGGCGCAACCAGCAGGACATGTTCCCCGTCGTCCCTGACCTTGTACAGTGTCTGTGTGAGAAGGCTCACCGGGGGGAAGGCGTGTGCCAGTGCATCTGTTCCAAGGATCCCCTCTGTGCGGAAATAAAACCACTGGCAGTGGGAGGACTCGTGGAAGGCAAACAGGTCTACCTGTGCTTCCCCGAATCGACTTCAGATCAGATGAACCGTCTTGCAATGGAGATGCCACTCTCCCGGGTAGGTAAGCTATCGTGAGAGCGCATCGGCTGCACGATTGAGCTCCCCTGGGATGTGAACAGCATGCAGGGATTTGAACTGGTGCTGGCTCCATAGGAGGAGATGGTGAGCGAGCTGATACATGGGACGTGATCGTATAACCCCCTGCTGGTTGATATACGCCACAGTCGCAGTGTTGTCCGTCCGGACCAATTGCTGGAACACACAGGAACTCTGTTGAATGCGCTATAACAGACACAGAACAGACTCCGCTTGAAGAAGATCTTAATTGCACTGCATTCAGGAGAGAACTGCACCTAAACAGCTCTCGGCTCCGAAGCAAAATCTGATGAGTGGATGCACCTGCTGGCCTATTTATACCCGCTCTGCGAGGAGTGGCTCAGCATGCAAATTCCACTAGCCAATTTTCATTGCCATTTTCTCTATATCAGAGCGAATCAGGGCTCCCAAGTAATGACCCCAGTCTGTCGTCACGACATAACGTCATAGTGACTGACAGACAGGGAACAATAATATTTTGATGCATATGACCATGCCAGTACTTCTGAGAATTATCATGATTGAACCTTATTTCTTTATTCTTTATTATTTCTTCAGGCAGTTCCCCCTGGACATAATAGTGCTGATGTGGTGGGACAACCGATCATGCATCTCTCTGCACTTAAGCAGGCCACAGGAGAAGCGATCTACTGTGATGACATCCCTTGTTATGAAAATGAGCTCCATTTGGCTTTGGTCACAAGTACTAAAGCTCACGCACTCATAAAGTTAGTTTTCGTCCACACATCATGTTTTGGAATGATTTAGTGTTGAGTTAAAGCCAGGTATATGACTTGTCACATTAACACTGATGTTGTTAAAGTGAACCTTATTCACGTGTCATAAAAAGGTTTAGTACAGTGACCTGATACAATGATTACCCCTGTTTAGGTGTTAACTATGTGTGTACGTGTTGCTTTTTGTAGATCCATTGAAACCTCCAATGCAATGGCACTTCCTGGAGTGGTTGCGTTTGTCTCTGCTAAAGACATCCCAGGAAGTAACATGACAGGACCTGTCGTTTATGACGAGACAGTTTTTGCAGATGATAAGGTTTTTTTTTTATATTTCAGTGAATTTTCTGTACAGTATTTCTGATGAGAAGACGTTTCACAGAGAGCCATTAAATTGATTTGGCTTTAATATAGAAGTCCGTTGTGCCTTTTACATTTTTTTCCCAAAACAGACATTTCTTTTGAAAGTCATAGTAAACGACGTCATGCATTTGTGACAGATATTAAAGGATTCCGTGCAAAATGTATCTCACATGCATCTCACTTGATTGCAGAGTAGGCTATTCTGATCAGGCGTATTTCTACAGCATAATCATTTATTGATGCAATTACACTTTGACATGCGCTTTCATGGTTCCGCATATCGGATGTGGCATAGTTAAAAATAATCTTAATCTACCCTGTAAGATGTCACACATTTGCAGCAAAGCCCTTTATTTGCTGTTTCTTAGTAAAGCCTGTTTCCATCTTAGAGTGAAAAAAGTAATTGGGAGAAGGTAAGAGAAATTAAATCACTTGCACTTGGCAAGAAACTAAGTCTAATTTTGCCGAAATTAAGGTCACATTTACAAATCTTTCATATATCTTTAATTAAAGTGTCAGTGCTCTAAACTGCTGTTCAGAAGTTTAGGATTAGTCAGATTTATTTGCATTAAGAAATTTATTAATTCTTTTATTCAGAAAAGATGCAATAAATTAACCAAAACTGATAGTACAGACTTTACTTTAAAGTAAAATACTTTTTTTTTTATTGCATACAATTTTGTGCTTTTGAAGTCTTTATTTATCTATATATAAGAATCATGAATAATTGTGTAACCACATATGAAGACATATTACGCAGTAAAAAAACATATTAAGCAGTACAGCTGTTTTTAGTATTGATAGTGTGTAAAAGTAGTTAATGTTTCTTGAGCACCAAATCAGGTGGTCAGATGGTGATAATAAAAGTACGTTTTCATCATAATATATATTAACAATGGTTAATTTCAATAATGTTTCACAATATCACTTTTTACTCATTGTATTTTATTAAATTAAAGCAGTTGTGATGAGAAAAATCATTAAAAAAGTTTTACCAACTCCAAACCTTTGATGAGTAGCATTATAATTGGAATTTGGGGTGAGACTCTCATGCATATAATGTGTTGCTTTTGTATACTTATGTAAAGTCCTCACACTAATTTTTTTACGCTAGGTCACATGTGTTGGACATATAGTGGGGGCCATTGTGGCAGACACACAGGCCCATGCTCAGAGAGCAGCCAAAGCTGTGAAGATCAACTATGAGGAACTGCAGCCTGTGATTGTCACAATTCAGGTCTGTCTTTATTTCACATTCACATGTACACTCAACCAAATGCAGCACAGCAAGCTAATTCTCAAAAAGGTCTTTATTTACACAAAATGTGAAAAGTAACATAAAATGGGGTGCATCTGACCAGACGTATGAATAAAAATAAAAGATCTAGAAAGGAGGCACATGGCACATGGAAACAAACATGCTCATCCTCAACACAATGAGATGACAGAAGAGCGTACGGCAAATTAACACAAACCAAAGGATTTTACAGATTTTGCAAAAAAATCTCAAGCCTCAAAAAATAAATAAATAAATAAATAATAGTGAAATGTAATCCTCTTAGGACTGAAAATATGACCTACAAACGATTTTCTTTTTTCGAAACCACTGATCTAC
>JAUMHI010000061.1:12279233-12306482 GCA_032359435.1 Enteromius unitaeniatus
TTAACATTATTATTATTTAACTGTTGCTGTACTTTTTGACCAAATACATGAACCCTTGGTGAACAAAACAAACTTATTTCAAAAACATTTTATAATAATAATTTATATCAGCCATCAAACTAACCCACAATGTTTCAAATTAATATTTGTCAAAAATTACATATTTTTTTCCCACAGAACGCTTGCCAGACATTACTACAGAGACTTCAGCCTTACAAAGATAAAAACCCCAAAGGCTGCTGGGAGGATTGGGTCAGTATCTAGCTTTTGTATGTATTCATTCATTAAATTTGTTGTATTTTTATGGATTTTATATATGACACTGTAATCACATTTACAGGTGAAAGCAGCATATTTCGACAGAGTTAATTTGTCTGCCAATGGATTTTACAAGTATGTTCTTTTCAGCTAACTGAATACAGTTTAAACAAATTTCAATAAATGTGTTGGTCCTCATAGATTTAAGAGTTATCATCTAATTATAATTTATAGGACTCCAGATCTTGGCTATGATTTTGAAACAAATTCAGGAAGGCCATTTAACTACTTCAGTTATGGCGTGGCCGTCTCAGAGGTGGAGATAGACTGTCTAACTGGTAGTCATAAGGTAATGCCAGTGTGAAACGTGTATTTGTTACTTTTAAATACCAGTTTTACTTAAGTCTACGTAATAGATTACATATTTGACATGAATCTCTCCTGTCAGAATCTTTATACATCCATAGTCATGGATGTGGGCAAGAGTTTAAATCCAGCATTGGACATTGGACAGGTATATCTAAATTAAATAAAACAGATCACACCATTGCCAATTCTTCATAATGAAAATCTAATTTGTGGCTGTGTGTGCAGGTGGAAGGTGGGTTCATGCAAGGTTTAGGTCTGTTCACGCTGGAGGAACTACGCTATTCTCCTGATGGTTACCTGTATACTCGCGGACCTGGGATGTATAAGATTCCCGCTTTTGGGGATATACCCATTGAGTTAAAGGTCTCGCTGCTCAGAGACGCTCCTAATGAGAAGGCCATCTTCTCCTCAAAGGTTAGATGAACCACAATAACTGACTCCACCATAAGATCATGGTTTAAGTCTGTTAACTCTCAATGCTGTTTGTACTCAGGCTGTGGGTGAGCCTCCTCTCTTTCTGGCAGCCTCTGTGTTTTATGCCATTAAAGATGCCATCACAGCTGCCAGGGCTGAGTCCGGTCTGACGGGACCCTTCAGATTGGACAGCCCCGCCACACCTGAACGGATACGAAATGCCTGTGAAGACAAGTTTACTAAACTTGTATGTAGCAACTTTCACCACTGGCTGTCAGATATCGTATATGGTTGGCAATTTGTTGACAATTATATGTTTGTGTTTATTTTAGTGTCCTCCTGCGGATCCTGGCACCTTTATTCCATGGGCAGTGCAGGTGTAAAACACAGCAAAGCCAATTTACAGTCAGACTGAATCAAAATTGACTGTTTACTTTCTTAATGCACATTCCTGGTCTTGTGTATGATTTATTTGTGCATGTTGTTCCAAAGGAAAAAAAAAAGTGTTTTAATCTTTAAGCAAAATTCTGCTGGTCAGCACAGGCTATTGCATAATATTAGCTAAAAGCCCCCCAGAAAATATATATATTTAGGCATTACACATTTGACCCACAAGCCACTTAATTCTTCATGGAAAAAATCAAGTCCTGCCACATAATTTTTTTAGACATCCTGTTTCACTATAAAAGTGAAAAGGGCTGCAAGTCCTCACGGTTTAAAATGCACATCAGCAAAGGCATTGAAAGAAGAACATTAATTACCAAGAAATAGAAATTCTGAGAATTTTGTTGTGAGCAGATTATTCTGTGAAAACATAAAAGTGACTTTTATCACCTCTATGTGCTCTTAGTGAAACGTACATTATATATGTGACCCAGGAAAACAAAACCAGTCATATGGGTAAATCTTTCAAAATTGAGGTGTATACATTGTCCAAAGCTGAATGAATAAGCTTTTCATTGATGTATGGTTTGTTAGGATAGGTATCTGAAAGGTCTAGGTAATTGAAAAAGATAATTCAAAGTCTGAAATTTTAGCGTGAAAAAAAATCTAAATATTGAGAGAATTGCCCAAATGAAGTCATTACCAATGCACATTATTAACAGAAATAAGGTTGTAATATATTTATGGTAAATATCTTCATGGAACATGATCTTTACTTGGCATAAAAGAAAAATCAACAATTTGTACCCCTACAATGCATTTTTGGCTATTGCTGCAAATATATCAGGCTACTTATGACTGCTTTTGTGGTCCAGGGTCACATACAGTATAACAGGTAAATGATTTGTGCACAAAGTAATTTTGTTATTTCATTGTATAGAAAGTAATTTTGTTATTTCATTGTATAGAAATTATTAATTTATTTTGTAACTGAAGCTGTCTAATAATATGGATAATAATACTGAGATAAAGTGAGTAATATTTCTCTGGTCATGTAATCTAAATATATTACCTCTTTAAATAGTATTATTGATGTTTTTCCTTATGGTAGTTGAATTAAATCATCGTTTATTACAATATAAATATTACATTATTTATGAATCAGGTTAGACTACAGTGGATGTCATATTAATTTAATATATCATGATTAAATGCCTGTTGACTATTGTGAATTTTGTTACAAATTATAAATATTTCCATATGTTTTTTTTTCTCAGAACAACTCACAGTATAAACTAAAAGTATGTTTTAAAATTGACATAAGACTGAGTTTCAATGTTTCTCACTGAAAAGCTCTCACCTCTGAGAGTAAACCTTCCATAGAATCCCATAATTCTGCACAATCTTTGTGTTTCATTCCAATCACTCCAATCTATAAGAGCAAAGGAGAGTATTACATAATGAATTTACACAAAAGAGGATGACTTTTGGCAAAACCACAGGACAAAAAGCTTGAAACTGCCATAAAATTGCCAAATCCATCTTGTGTATTCTCTTGGTGTAACATTACAGACTGGAAACCCTTGTTTCTGTTAATCTGGGTTTTCCAGTTTTTCATGAGGTTTGCCAGACTTGTATAACACACAATGGGTGCATCATTATTCTCTTCGTAGCTGATTTACATTATTCTGATGTTAAAGTACATTGAAATAATTTGAAAAACCTGTTTTTGTTCATTGTATTTATTGTGCGTCAAAAAAGTTGAGGTAAACTAACATTAAATCTTAAAAAAAGAGTTATGTTTTTGTGTAAAACGCGGGAATACGGAACGTTAATAGGAATGCCAGCAATCAATATCAACTGTGTGAAGACTGTAAAAAGATATTGCAGTTCATCATCTGATAATTCTTCCCATATATCTTAGAACTGCTTTGAAGGGAAACGTGGTTCGGTTTACTAGCTGCAATACGACTCGAGTGAGGTCATTCTGCTCACAGGTAATGTTCATGAAGCAAAAGTGACATTTTAGCATTAAACCAAAAGCAAGACGCGCATTGTAAGTTTTCCCTGCGCAGTAACAGACGCGACTATAAAGCGAATGCTGTTGAAATGAGCTGAAACTAACTCAAATAACCGGGATTTCCGGTGGGAATACGCGGAAGAGAGGTGTCCTGTGCGCTACGTGGCCACCTGTGACAGCAGCAACGGTAGCAGCGGCTTGTGTTCACAGTTTGACATGATGGAGTTTGACAGAGCAGAACAAGACAACAACAAGATAGAGGAAACCGGCGAGAACGGCATTAATACCGAAACACACGCCTCCGACACTGAGGAAGACTGTAATTCATGTGAGGATCACGTAGAACCTCAGAAATCATGGAGTTTGGAGAGAAACTGGGGATTTACTTTAGAGGAGCTCTTCAAACTTGCACTGAAATTCTTTAAAGGTAACTTGAGAACTGATAACGAAGTAACCCAGACTTTCATGTTCCCTTTTCGGTGTGTCCAGTAAATGTTTACAACTGTATTTTGTCCCGTTACACTTGTCTGTGTTTATTAGTAGCAAAACAAAATTAAAGTCCCTTTTCTGTGAGTCACTGTCTAGAATAGATTGTATACACTGTAGTAATACTCCACCCATTCAGGAACTGAAATGGCATTCATAATAACCATTATTCAGGTTCTCCTAGATATTGTCAACGAATCCACCATGGTGTATACATTTTGTTATTGTCTCACTTAGAAATGAATGGGAAGGCGTTCAACCCAACATATGAAGAAAATCTCCGTTTGGTTGCACTACATAAGCAGATCACAATTGGTCCTTATGATTCAAATGCATGTCCAGAAATTGGGTTCTTTGATGTACTGGGAAACGACAGAAGGTAATGAAGGAATAAGCGAATAAAATGCTATTTTTAAAGGCCATTAGCGTATTATAATGTCTATATAACATGACTTGACATTAATGCACTTAACCAAATATTAATACACATATAATGGACTATATATTACCACATGCTACCAGATTATATATATTTATCACTGTACCGTAGTGCTGCCACAGCTTGTTTTGTAAGGATATTTTTTTTTTCATCCTTTTAAAGCCATGTAGCACAATGCTGAAATGTCTATAGATCTTCATTTACTTTGTTTCACTGCATCTCTCAGGAAAGAATGGCTACGGCTGGGCAGTATGGCTAAAGAAGATGCCATGGAGGATTTTGTGAAGCTTCTCAACTCCTGTTGTAGTCTGTTTGCAACGTATGTGACATCACATAAGATTGAGAAGGAGGAACAGGAGAAGAGAAGGTGTGTTCTGTATTAGTTACAGTGGCTAAAGTTTCTTATAAAGTAGTGTATTAATCTGTTAAGACTCGTAGGAATTCCTTTTTAATCTGTGCGTGTTTGTGTGTTTAGAAAAGAAGAGGAAGAACGTCTCAGGCTGGAGAGGGAAGAGCAGGAGCGACGGAGACTGGAAGAAGAAGCACAACGCAGAGAGGAAGAAGAGAGGAGGATAAAAGAGGAGGAACTGAGAAGAAAAGATGAGACAGAGAGGTTACAGATAGAGCGGCAAAAGTAAGTGATGATATTCAATGAATGGTTTCATTTTTCAGAGCATAAAGTTGCTCTACATAAAGTTAAGCATGTTATATTTACAGTACGATTAAATTAATATTATTTCCCTGTAAGTATGTATATGTGTATATATTGGTGCTGTCAGACAATTAATTTATATAATTTACATAATATAAATGCAAACACATGCATGCATATATTTAATAAAAATATGTTTATATATTAAATTTTTATATAATTTTTTATATAATATCAAATATAAGAAATAAATATATAAATGCATTTACATATAAATACTTTTACAGTATAAATACTTTAAAAATATATACTGTATGTGTGTTTTAATATATAAATATTAAATAAACACAGTACAAACACATATAATATGTAAAGAAAAACTTTTATTTTGGATGTGATATATATATATATATATATAAAATTACATTTGAACTCAGTTTAAACTTTCAGTAGAATTCAGCTTTTAAAAAAGTGTTTATCTTATATTTTGGATGCGATTAATCATTTGACAGCACTAGATAATATACACATATATATATATATAATGTGCATAAATAAATACATTTTTACTCAGCTTGAACTTTCAGTGGAATTCAGCATGTATAATTCAAAGTGTTATGTGTTACTATCAGACAACAGATCATGGCTGTTCTGAATGCACAAACAGCTGTGCAGTTTCAGCAGTATGCCCAAAAGCAGTATCCAGACAATCCAGACCAGCAGCAGTTACTCATCAGACAGCTGCAGGAACAGCACTACCAACAGTACATGCACCAGGCCCTCCGCTTACAGCAGGTACAAGCACAACCAGAGACTTAAGATTCAAATAAGCTTCTTATCACCATTCTTAAGGGTGTTGTTAATATTTTGACACAAAAAAGGTCTTTGTGCCTTTAAAACTTCCTGCAGAAGTAATTGCTTAAAACATCCTCTTTCAAAAACATCCTACAAAAAAGAGCCCAGCATCAGAAACTGGTGAATGTTCCGGAGCACAGTGGAGGATGATGTTTATTAAAAGCATTTCACGTCAGATCATAAATGAGGCAGAATCTAATGGGGAGTTCACACAGAAGCACACCTTTGTCGATTTAAAAAAAAAAAAAATAACATCAAGTAAATTGATTTTATACAGATGTTTTCAAAATACTTATTCACATGCAATCATGAGGAGACATTGATATTTTTTCAATCATAAATGTGGACATTTACTAACATGCATTGAAGGTCAAAATAAGAGTGAAGAATGAGGGTTGAAAATAATCTTTTTAATTGCAAATATATGTTTTTGTGAAAAAAAAAGTACACTTATACTTTACTATTACTATCCCCCAAGAAACCTGTTAAAATGATAATAACAAAATATGTCATAAACCATTTACATTTCTCCTGTATGATGACCTTGCAGAAGCAGCAGGACTCAAATGTGAATCAAATGTCTGAAGATCTTCCTTCTCCTGTGTCAAATGTGTCTACCTGCAATCCCAACGGCCAATTAAATTCATTAGAGAATCAGGAACAGCAAACAGACTCAAAAGCATTCCATTTGTGTGTAGAAGGCAAACCAGGAGGTGTGTTTTATTTATCTATCTATCTATCTGTCCATTCTTAAGTTTATCAAAGTAATAGTAAAGACTCATTATTTTCTAATAATGACAGAAGTTTTAATTTGTAATAATATTTAATATAATATATATAATATATATATTTAATATATAATACTTGTTACTGTATTTTTGACCAAATTATGGTACAAAATAGTGTATTTTATGTGCGTGTGTGTATATATATATTTTTTTTCTTTTTTTTTTAAGAGTTAGGTATTTGTGTCTATTTTTGGTTGTATTCCACATACAAAAATAGATCAAATAATTGTAAAATAAAAGTTATTTGTAACAGACATAAAACATTTTTTTTTTCTTTTTTAAATGCAGAAGTACCTATCGTTGCTCCTTCTATGTGGACACGGCCTCAGATTAAAGAGTTTAAGGAAAAGGTGTTGCACGATCAGGACTCAGTGATCACAGTGGGCCGAGGGGAGGTGTTGACAGTACGGGTGCCCACTCATCAGGATGGCTCACACCTGTTTTGGGAATTCGCCACTGATCACTACGATATTGGTTTTGGGCTGTCCTTCGAGTGGAAAGACATGACCATGCCAGCAAGCACTGAAACTAAAGAAGGTAAGAGGGTGGATTTCTTTCACAAAGTTACAAATACTTCATCATTACATCATTTTTATTTTTAATTTGATTTTATTTCCTAATTTAAGGCACAGAACAAGTTGAAGGAGAGAAGCAGGCAGAACAGGGCCAGTGTCAACTACAGCATGAGATTGTTCCTGTTTCCCGTCGTGACAGCCATGAGGAAGTTTATGCAGGCAGTCACCAATATCCTGGACAAGGAGTTCATCTTCTGAAATTTGACAATTCTTACTCCCTCTGGAGGCCAAAGGTTGTCTATTACAGAGTTTATTACACCCGATAAACATCAGCAAGACCAGTTTCTGCACTCACAATCTTTGAGCATTTTATTAAGCGAGGCCAGAGGCCCAGTGCTCAAGCTGTTAAAATATGCCATTTGTTTTAAATGCAAATGAATTTGCATTGTGTTTTTAAGATACATGTATCCTGCTTTGGACACATGAAGTCCTTGGACGTCCTATGCTTTAGTAATTTTTACATACAAAAAGACAGTTTTATACAATCTTATATTTTATTATGTTGAATCAATGAAGGAGTGGTGTACTGTTTTTTTTATTGATGTGATTGATTCCAGCACTTTAAAGTTTAATATGAATCCCAAAACAGGTGATGCTTCACTGTATATCTCTTTGGTTCTTTGGTTTATATGGTTTAATTGTTGTGTGGGTGGTTGAAGAGATGAAGCAATAGATAGTTTAATAATTGTTCCTTTTTATATTATGGCCTAATCTTATTGTAAACATGATTATTCCATTTTATTTGTTAATTATAACCTTTTGAAAGGTTGTCTATATGTTTGCACAAAAACAACTATTTGTGCATAAAAGTAAAGGTTTTGGATAAAGGTTCATATTAATATATTTTGTGTATTTTCTTGTCTAAAGCAGACATGCAGAGACACAAATGCACACATGCATCTATACAGATTCCACAATTTTGCACACTACAATGGAGGCACGATGTGCGTAGATCAATAGAACAAGGGGAAAAGACACTAAACATTGGAATAACATTACTAGTTTAAAAAAAAGTCATTGTACAAGAATCATAAGTGGCAGTCTTGCAGCTGAGGTGCAACCATGTAACATGCCAAGTGTGTATATTTTGGTTTTATTAAAAAAATACCCCATTGATCTGTAAACCTGTGGAAGGCCCCACAGAACAACCTTTTTTCTCCACATTTTGTGAGAACGGTATATTTTATGTGAAATAAAAGCATAAGTGTGCACATAAAATATAAAGAATATTTAAATTATCATGGAAATTATTGTATGAATTATCCTAATTCTCTGCATTGGTTCAGCCATAAAGTAACATGTATATATTCAAAACTTTAAAATCACTTTTGTGTTGCAATAATTCATACTTTAATTATGCATAATCAAAATTGATATACATACCAATTCAATTTACTTGGTAATAAAACAAACAAAAAAAATTATCATCTATCATAGTTTCTTAATATAGTTAGTGAATACTATGTTAATCTTTAGTTACGTGTTATAGCAACATTTATAGCACTGCGTAAAGCAGACAGCAGCCTGATCTTGTCCTCTTCTCTATCAGTAGCACAGATCCACTGGCGCTTTGGGCTCTCCAGCTGAAAAGCATTTCGAACATCTGAAAAGATTTTGGATAGGTTGAAAAGTATATATCATTTTATATTACATATCATTAATAAATATGACATATAAAAGTCAAATAAATGCAGCAATGGTAGTGTAGTGTAGTATTGCTCATTTTAGAGACAACATAATGAACATTGTGTTACAGGATGTAGTTATAATGACACATACACTTAGTGTCTGTGATTTCCAAGAGATTTATACAGTGAAGAGCCACAGAGGCCAGAAAGGTGTGAGTCGTGTTCACTGCCAGACAAAATGGAACGTTTGACACACTCCTCTCAGTCAGCACTAGAGCATCATTGAACAGAAACAGCCCCAGGTCACTCACATGCTCATACATCCTGAGAAGAAAAAAAGTGAATAAACACATCACAGATCAGTCGGGTTGCTTGAGTAAATCTGCTACCATAAAGGAAGAGTTCACCCCCCAAAAATGAAAATTTGCCTAGTATACTCCCCCCTCAGGTCATCTAATATGTAGATGAGTTAGTTTCTACACATCACCTGCTCACCAATAGATCATCTGCAGTGAGTGGGTGCCGTCAGAATGAGAGTTCAAACAGCTGATGAAAGCATCAAAATTATCCGCACAGCTCCATCAATTAATGTCTTTTGGAACAAAAAGCTGCATGCTTGTAAGAAACTAATCCATCGTTTGGGTGAGTATTTCACTTCAAACTGTTTCCAGCTGAAAATAGATTAACCATAATATAGCATTATCTACTGAAAATTTGTCTCATCTGAATCAAGACAGAAATATGAATGGATTAAGCACTAGTTACAAGTGAAAACAGGGGATGGTCTGTTTTACTGCAGGAAACGTTATTAGGAATTAAGGACAATAAGTGACTGCTAAAAGGCCTTAATGATTAATTTTTTCTTACAAATAAACAGCGTTTCACTTCACAGTACATTAATTGATTGATTGAAGCAGAGCTGGATTACTTCTGGATTATTGTGATGTTTTTATCGGCTGTTTGAACTCTCGATCTGACGGCACCCATTCACTGCAAAAGACCAATTGGTGAAGTGATGTAATGGTAAGTTTCTAATTACTCAATACAAAATTGCTGATTAATTTTCCATGTTTACACCTTCCATTTACACCTTGGATGGCCTGAAGCTGAGAATTGTTCACTTTAGGGGGAGCAACTATTCAAACATATTGAGTTATTTGGTTGTTAGTCATCTACAAACAGAAGACGACTGGCTTCAGGTAGACAGAGAGACTCCTGTTTCCCTGTCATTTGATCTCGGGTCAATGGCAGCACCTGAGAGAGGCAGCAATGTCTCCATTAAGGCAGCTCAGCAATGCCACATCCTGAGTGGTTACCAAGTATCTGCTTTCCTCCAACAAATTCTAAATAAAGTACATAAATTATATTATACTGTGTGCATGAACAGTCACATCTGCAAATACATATGGCTGTCCATAACATACTTTTCCTGCTCTTTTAAGTACAGAAAACTTGCTTTGTGACTTTTAATGGCCCGTGAGAACCTGATATCTTTAAATAAACTGCTACGGCAATGACTATGCAACTTACTGGACAGCTTTGAATTGTGCTCTGTGCCTCCAAGATTCTCAAGTCTCGATCCAGACTCTTTTTCAACTGGGAATGGATAGCAAAACACCGTCTTAAATTAAGGGGAAGGCTCATGCTCATATTTATTTAATGAGTTTTTGAACACACCTTGTGGATGAAGCCTCTGTAAGTCAGCAGTGAGTTGAGAGCAGATGATAACTGTGTATAGTCTGGATGCTCAGATGGTGTGTGTAGCGTTAACGCCTGAAGCAAAGTCACATACTCCTCCACTCGTGCTGATGGACTGAGAAACAGCTCCTGGAGACTGGATGCGCATTTGAAGTGTTGCTAGAGTCACTCTTATACAACTTTTCTCATTTGTGTGAAAACCAGCAGAGCTGTCATTATTACTGTACCTCAGCATTCTGGTAGCCACGGTCCGGTCGTGTCTCTTCAGAAAGCTGCGGAATACTGGGAGCATCTCACGGCACTACAAATATACAAATATATATATATATATATATATATATAATATTATATACAAGAAGCATTTTTAAAGAAGTATTTAAACCTGCATGTACAGTATTTGATCAAAAATGCAATAGTCATGCAAAAGATAATTAATGTCTTAACTGACATTGAACAAATTTATGAGAGTCTGCAGGGCTCTCTAAGTTATCATTTCCTGTTTTTCCCCCGTGCATGCTTGTGCACATTACTTGTCCCACATGATTCTGATTGGGCGGGCTTTTGATTATGATGACGATAAAATATTATAGCAAAGTTTTTTTTTTTAACAATTAAATACTTTTAATGACACTTTTATTTTCCTGACTGAGTTTTATTCAAGTTATTTCAAATATTTATGAACTGTTTTTATTAAGTATAATGAGAAGCTATCATTCAAAGAAATATTTTAAATGAACATACCTTGTCTATACTTCTGAGAATGGTGGGATAGTTGTTGAAAAAATTAGTGTAGACCCGTAACTTGGTGCAAAACTTGACACAAACATCCCCCAAACACTGCAGCGGACCCCACTCCTCCCACCTTTCAGTCAGCTCCTTCAGAAAAACACTGTGAAGAGCAGAGCCTAAGAAAATGAGAAAGAAACAGATCCAGAGAAGTATATGTGGAAATATTTTACCTGTTTGTCTCCAAAATATCCAGCACAGGGCAGAAGATGGTGATGAGACTGACTGAGCTGATGATGGCTCGGTTGGAGTCCAGTGCTGCTCTGAGAGGGGTGTAGTAGACTGTGGCCACCGCTTGAAGTTGTCTCACATATGTTTTCTCACTGTTTAAAAGCTCTTTGCACACAGCACTGCGTCTGTCTGCATCACTTAACAAGCCCTAACAAAAAAAGACACATTTTTAAGCAGCAAATGCATTGAGTAAACCAAACAAATCATCTAAAACAGAAAGATTAGAAGTAACCTTTGGAGATTCTGGACTGCGGGCATTAGAGGAAGCACTTTCTGTGAGAAAAAGTGGGTCCATGTTCGTCAAACCATTGTTGACTGATGACTTCAGTAGAAAGTGACCCAAGAAGTCCAATGGATCATCCTACAGAAAGACAGTGAATCAGATTTAGTATAATGCAGCAAGATAATCTGAGATTTACTGGAACATAATGTGTCTTGCTTACCGGCATCTCATTCATCAGGGCCACAAGCCCATGAACCAAACTCTGCATGACCTCTGATTTAAGGGAAATGACTGGCATCTTTATATGATCCCAAAGCCACAGACCTGGAAGGCAGCCAAACAAACAAGGAAAATGGTTTGAATACACCACAAAGGAGGGTGAATATAAGGTATGAAATTGACGTAACTGCACAAGACTGTGTTTTCTTTTCTGACTTGCCCAGGATGCGGCCTCTGATCTCTTGACACATGAGGTGCAGCTGTGGCCCCAGCTGTTTCCGCAGATGCTTACAGGCTTCCTGTATCCATTCAGCCTGTCTGCACCAGCTCAGAAAGAGGGTCTCATGCAGGTACACCAATGGAGGAAACTCACCAGACCCAGACCACTCACTGAGAACTAGCAGAGACACGGAAATGTGATACTTGACTTAATTCATTGCATAATCAAAAATAAATATATAAATAAACTATTAAACACAAATTACTTGACAATATTGTTTTATGATACAAGATATATTATAAAATATGTTGATGAAACTGTATTTATATTTATATATTTAGATATACTTAGATTTAGATTTTTAGATTAATATAAAAAAAAAAAAACATGCACAATTTTTATACTGTTAGTCACATAAGAAGTATCCCAGCGTGCACCTTTTTGGTTACTACATAATTCTACTTCTATATTTTTTACTTTATAGTTTTGATAACTGTACTGTACTATTATTCTAAAATGTGTTTGACTCAAAATATAATAAACCACTCTCAAGAGATTTTTTTCTGCAACTCACTGTGCTGGTAGGAGCCCGTGCAGATTCCTGTGGGAGCTCTGACATTCAGACCAGTCAAAATGGACAACTTCCTCATCAGATCCATCCCTGCAACTAAACAATAAAACTCCTGATACTTAAAAGATACTTAAACTGCCCCATTATGGATTTTTGAAAATGACCTCTTATGCAGTGTGCAACACAGCTCTAAGTGAATGAAAAATCCTGCAAGTTTTAAATCTGAAAGTGAACTGAGAATAAAATCATGGTCTCTCAAAAGAAATATCAAATTAAACATTAACATATTGCCCACCCACTTGTTGGTCTTTTCTGGTTGGTCTGAATGAAAATGCTAATTCATTCTTTGCCACTGGGTGCCACTTATGGAGCGTTAAAACCCTCACAAACACTGCTTTAAACGAAATCGACCAATCAACGGAGGAGTTTGTAAACATGAATAGTTGAACAAATCATTTGGTAGTACAAATAAGGTAAAAATAAATAGTGTTTTGCCTTGCATGTATGTCAACCTTTTGTTTAGGACTCCCAAAACCATAATTATGAACTTTCATTACCCATAATAGGGGCACTTTAAAGGATACTTGGGGCAGACAAACTCTACCTGAAGCTGCCAGGGGAGCAAAAATGTTCAGACTCCCTCCTTCTGAAGCAGGAACTACCCAACCACACAGATTCTCCCAGAACTCCCTCACACACGGCTTCAGTAGTGTCTTCTCAGTTATGCTCATTCCTGGATAAAAGATAATGTATACATAGTTATACATACACATACTTGTATCTATTCCAGACCAGCAAGCAAAAACGTCCTGTTAATATTTCTATAGAAAATAGACTGGACCCAATATTAAATCACCCAAGTAAATTACCATCTGTGAGAGTGATCTCTTCTGTGCTTCCTGTCACCAGAATGCCAAGACTTTGCACCATCCTGCCTTGGATCACCCTTTCCGCCAGAGAAAGCAAAGCCTCTAAGGTTGTTCCCTGTGAGTCATACGGTAAAACCACCACAGACACTTGCACCGCAGCCAGAAGCAGCTACAAATACAAAATTCAATTCATTTAGTTCATAAACAACTGTCTATCATTCAGCAAGAGACATAACTCAATGATAGATATGAATGAGAAATAACAAAGCTTTACTTCATATCCAGGAACACTGGATGACACAAGCAGGAAATGAGGAAGAGGACTATAGGAAGACTTGACTGGCTGGGTGAACAATGAACTGAAAGACAACAACATGTTGTTGTGAGAAGATCAATAAAAGGAAGACTACTAAAATATGATGGATACAGAAAAATCCAGAAAGATATTCACCAATGTTAATACTGTAATACTGACCTATTAGTTGACAATAAACTAGTGGCACGTGTGTTCCCAAGAGTGTTATTCAAGCTTAAATAAAGCCGTGGTTCTCTTATATCCACACTGGAGAGTGAGTTTTTCAGTCGGCACTTGTCCTACATAAGAAAGCCATGACAAAAAACACTTTTGTGTACAAGACTAATATTGTGTTACTTCCAACATGACGATGAGCAACTAACACATCACCAACAAAGTCAGTGATTTGATTTCTTTGTCATTTGAACCAGGACTAGAAATACTTCAAATAAAAACTGAATTAAAGTAACTTAAATTTTAATTAAATTACACTTTTATTATCAGTGTCTTACCCCAAGTTGAACAAGAGCAGCTGTAAGTGGCTTGTGAATGGTTCCAGTAAATGATGTGCCCAATTTACTGGTGTTTAACCATGCCCTCCTGGTCTTCAAAGCAGCTTCTGTGGAAAAATCAGCCACAAATATGAGGACCAGATAATTGATATGAATTAAAACTCCTTAACCTCAATTAGATACGTTCCTAAGTGAATGTATGAAATGCTGGAACTCACTTTTATGCTCCGCTAGCTTCTGTCTGATAGTTTGTCTTATTTTGTCTTCTCTCCATCTATCCTGCTGCTCCTCTGGTGCTGTCAAACTCTCGTTCAAGGTACCATAGACACCTGCTGCTTCCCGTGGAGTTAAAATATCTAAACTGGCAGTACAAGCTACATAATGTCTTTTCCATGCACCATACTCATGATCTGATGGGCTGTAAGGAAGAAACCAGCCTAGACGGATACACTTTGGAGACCACAGACAGTCCTAGAGAATCACACAGAGATTGCATTGTGGGTGAATGAACACATACAAAACAATGTCGTTTCCGGCATTCATTCTGAAATTAAAATTTACTATAGAAAACTTTCGTTAGCTAACAATGTTTAAATGAAGAGAGAAATGCCATAGAAGTTCAGTTTCTAATATATTTATTTCACATTTGCACTGATTAATCTTTTACCTGCTCTGCCAGAAACTTCCAATGCCAGCACACCCGTGCTGCAGAGCAGATGTCTCGAGGACTGAGGAAGGACATGATGTAGAGAGACAGAAAGCGAGGGAGCACAGCTGTGAAGTCCATTCGAGTGACGGGGACTGATTCTGCCAGACAATCCCTGGTGAACCTAAAGATTAGAAAATATATATTAACTACAAATTCTTGTGTAGTTCCTGAGTTAAAACTGTGTAATATCAGAAATCAGGAATTGAGAATTTACTTGAGCTGGGTTTTGGAGCATCTTTTCAGTAGCTGACAAATAAATGTTTTTCTTTGTCGGTCAGTCCACAGGTCAAACCAATGGAGGATGAGAGTTGTTCTTTCCCGAAAAAGCTGCAAATGTTTTTTTTTTTTTTTTTGTGAGATTAAAGGTGGTTGTAAAAATAAATAACACACACAAACACATGAAAAAAAAAAATTACATCATAATAAAATAAAAATAAATAAAATAATACATTTAAAAACATGTATCTTTTGAATATCATTATTTAAAAAAAAATAAAGAAACAAGAACACTTCTTTCTTACCTGTTGGTTGCATGTTTTATCTGTAACAGGCGTCCATGCACTGAATCTGCTTTCTGTGGCGTCGAAGCGCGGCTCGTCCGACAGAGACTGTCTGTAGTCGCTTCCATTCATTTGCCATTGATTAATAACATCCGGGTTTCCGCAGGTTTTTGACTTAAGGGTAGTTCTAAATTCCACAGACGTCATAATAGGACTTAAACTGATTTAAACAGTGCAAAACTGAGACCGCCTTTCTCCGATTGTAGAGAGAAAACAAGCGGACACACATTTGTTTCATTTGCAAAAGGTCTATAAAGTGAATCTGAATTGCTCTGCTGGTTATCGGCTGGAGTTTAGTTCTAGTAAACACCAGGAACAGAAGCGCCTACTTCACGCGCTCGTTTCCCTGGAGACCGAGTCACAAATGAAGCTCTGCACATTCCTTCACACGAATCGCGTTTCTTTAAGCAGCTCTAGTGATTTTGCTTTTGTTTTTACATATCTATGTTAAAATACGTAACCTATATAAATACTGTAGTTAATCTACATAATTGAGAAATCAGATGTGGGGTAATAAACTTGAATTTTATTGACAGAAGCATGAATAAAAAGTTTCATCAACAATCAGCCAGTAGCCTATGTTACACCTTACATTTTAATTCAAAATAAAATATGTAAATAACCAAAAATATACAATATTATTTTACTCTCATTCTGCAGTCTCAGGAAAATGACATCTTGATGAAAATAACCTGCCATTTTCTTTCTATTAATTCGACCGGACATAAATACATACAAACCAAGTCCATCAGTTCCTTGTTAAAGTGAATTAATGAAAATGCAAAGGTGCTGCTATTGTACAACTCCAAGGCAACATTTAAGCATAAGATAAGAAGTCACAATGTTTTTGAAAATTACTTTGTGAACATAGATTTCTTGCGGAAACAAAATGATGTGATGAGAAGGACAAGTGAGCATTTCATTACGAATGTTTGGATTTGTTCTTTGCTATCATATCTATAAAACTATAGAGTGCAAACAAGCCAAGCTGACCAATTCTACAATTATAAGATCCACAGTGTCACCGATATGACTGTAATACTGGTGTTTCTCCACAGCTTTTCTGTGCTAAATATGCACACTGTATTCTCCATGGTTGAGCTTTTGCAGTTCATACGCTGGACGTTCTGGGGACATCTTGACTGTCAGCAAGGTTGAGCTTTTGTCTGAAGAACTATAGTTAAGGATACTCACTCTTACTTTTGACAACAACTAATACACTGCTCAAAAAAATAATGGGAACACTTAAACAGCACAATGTAACTCCAAATCAGTCACACTTCTGTGAAATCGAACGGCCCACTTAGGAAGCAACACTGATTGATAATTAATTTCACATGCTGTTGTGCAAATGGAAGAGACAACAGGTGGACATTATAGGCAATTAGCAAGACACCCCCAATAAAGGAGTGGTTCTGCAGGAGGTGACCACAGACCACTTCTCCTGTGCTTTCTGGCTGATGTTTTGGTCACTTTTGAATGCTGGCGGTGCTTTCAGTATAGCGGTAGCATGAGACGTAGTCTACAACCCACACAAGTGGCTCAGGTAGTGCAGCTCATCCAGGCGAGCTGTGACGAAGGTTTGCTGTGTCTGTCAGCGTAGTGTCCAGAGCATGGTACTACCAGGAGACAGACCAGTACATCAGGAGACGTGAAGGAGGGCAGCAGGACTGCTACCTCCGCCTTTGTGCAAGAAGAAACAGGAGGAGCACTGCCAGAGCCCTGCAAAATGACCTCCAGCAGGCCACAAATGTGTGTGTGTCTGCTCAAATGGTCAGAAACGGACTCCATGAGGGTGGTATGAGGGCCCTATGTCCACAGGTGGGGCCCAACATTATACAGCCCAACACCGTGCATGATGTTTGGCATTTGCCAGAAACACAGATTGGCAAATTCGCAACTGGTGCCTGTAGTGTGTTTTTCCACTTCAAGTTTAAGTGTGACTCGGTTAATAAATTTGATTTCCATTGATAATGTTTGTGTTTTTTTTTTTTTTTATGTCAGCACACCCAATTATGTAAAGAACAAAGTATTTCATGAGAATATTTAATTAATTACTTTAGTGTTCCCTTTATTTTTTGAGCAGTGTATATATAAAAAAAAAAAATAAGATTCATAACTTTGTTTGGTTCTTGGTCATGTGGATTACAACTCATTATTATTATTATTAACCGGAGGAAGTATAATGGATATTTGGTGAAAAGCTGCAGTACCCATATGCTTCCATTGGGGAGCAAGTGATGTAATAATAAGTTTCCCCAAATCTTTTCCAATAAAGAAACTACATCTTAAATTAGCTGAATGTAAAAACTTTTAACAATTTAAATTTGTTTGGCAAACTATTTAACTATAACATCGGCCAGTTGAAAACGTGAAAGGATACATTGAGGAGCTCAACTCTTCCAGCTAAAGAAAAAAAATAGAATTCATTAGATTTTCTGAATAATTAAATAGAGTTCTTTTATGTAATTTTGCATTTGTGACTAAATGTTTAATACTGTTTTGCTTACATTTAATAACAGTTTATCCATGTTAGTGTCATAAGCAGACTTCCTCTGGTCTTCTGGCAGCTCATCCACTTCTCCATACAGGTCAAATTGCAGACGAGCCAGTGTTTCCTGCATTTCTCTCACATGCTCCATCTGATCAATGGAGCACTCATTGCCTGATTCATAAAAGATTTTAATTTTAATCAAAACTGTAAACACACTTTAATATAGCTGTGCTGTACCGTAAGAGCGTACCAAAGGCTTGTAATTTTCCAGAGTGGAAGTCATTAAGAAGGCTGAGCAGCCCCTTCTCCATCTCCTGAACATCAGACACATCTGTGAGAAAGGAGTGCTGGATGTGGCCAGACTGGTTACTCTTACCCGACTGACTCTGAGGCCTCGGTTTGTCTCGCACTCCCCTAAAACAAAATAGATGAATGAATTGGTTGATTTTAACAACTTACACAGATGATATTAGATCATGCTCACCTGCGATACTTTGTCCTCTGACTGGAGTGCGTACCACCACCACCGAATGCTCGGCTGCTGGATGTGCTTTTCCGTGCAGCGACTGAGGGAGGAGGCTGGTTGGAAGACGGTTTGGGGCTTTTACGTTTCTTATTTTTTTCTTCCATTGTTTCATCCAAACTATCTACAGAATAAACAGTACTCATGAGCATAGAAATTTGAGTTTACAATAAAACATACAGTATATTTAATAGCAAAGCAATGAAAACTTTTTATTACTAGAAACTAGGGGTGTTTACAGATTGCAATAAAGAACCACAATTAATTGTGACTGACTCCAGAAGTTTCAAGTATTGTGATAAACAAATGAAGAAAAAAAAACTTCTATTGGTGGATAAAAAATAAATAAACATACTTTACCAGGATATAATATTACAATGAATTGATATTCCTTAATATAATTCTTAAACGATATAAATCTAAATAAATAAATATTTAAACTTGGTTTTGTAGCCTCCGCGGAAGTTTGCTGAGGCCCCCTACTGACTCCGGTCGGAACCACTAATCCGCGATTATAAGCGTTTTATTCATAATGATCAGGCGACAAAATTATTTACACTGGCAATCAAACTTTACATAAACACTGTCCGGTATATTAAACAGCGTTACCGCGTACACTAACAAGCATTTCAATCCTATTACAGTAACACGCAACATGTAAATATCATGCGAGCGTGTCGAGATCCGATGCTGAGTCGTGAGAAAACGTGCCTAGTAATCAATGTAGTAACACATGCACACGCGTATAATTTACCGCACAAAGGAAGACTCCGCTGTTTATACTGAAATATTATCCGCTCTCAAAGACATTCTCGATGAGGTTCGGTTGCTCTAAGTTGGTACAGCCGACCAGCAAGTTTACAAAAGGCACTTCCGGGATTTACGCGTCATCCTGGTGAGATAAACACGCACTGTTCTGTAATTCAACTAAAACAGCTGTTAAAAACAGTCTCTACGTACAAATCACTTTTTGTGTTTTTACCCTCTAACATGTTTGTTTATCACGTTTTAAATGCAAGTCTTAATATTGTAAAACGATTACAGAGAGTCAATTAAAATATAATTGCTGTAGTGGACTGTTTTAAATGTAAATTTGTTTTAAAATATCATCATTACTTGTACATTACTTATATACTCTATACTCTACACTAATGACGCACCAGAAATATACGTCTCTTCCTATTTTGTTTTTATACAGGAACCACGTTAAGTAATAATCGTTGCAATTAGTCCATTTTTTTTACTTTTTATTGAGTGATCTATTAAAACGCTGACAACCAAGCTTTACGATATCCTACATCTGTTCGGGTGTTATTAATAATGATCTTTTCTATTTATACTCGCTTCTCTATGACGCATGCGCACCAAGTCACCTGTCATATGACCGCGCATGCGCACTACTGTCATCATCTGTCTGAAGGAATTTCGGAGAGTTTGGATCAAGCGCGAACAATAAACAGTTTGTAAAGACTTTATCCGACCGATTCCAGTCTTATCCGTCTCCTGTGCTGGATTTAACCCCAGTAAGTAACGTTCGCGAGTGAATCGTTGCGGTTCAGTATTTCAAATCAAGAGGATGTTAATGCGTTTCTACTTCCCCAAAGCGGAACTGCATACGATACCAACTCACCAACTTCTGCCTTAAATAAACAAACACATTTTATCAGTAAGTTAGCGTTAAAGAGCCGCGAAACGTCATGAGTAAACAGTAAGTAAAAAGCTTGTCTGTAAGTGGTTGGTGTTGGGATCTTGGAGTCTCGGGAAATCCCCAGGACTTTCCCACTTTCAAAGTAACTAACTTTATTTACCTGGAAGCACTGAGCTCTGTCCTTCTGGCGTTGGGGGTGAACTGTACAACTTGCAATCGGCAGCATTAAACATCTTTGCTATGGGTTTATACTCTCAGATAAGATCTGATTGTCTTGTTTGAGAAACAGATATGTGTGGTTTCCTGAATGTTGGTTTGGAGGATTTTGTCGGATCTTCATATATGGAGAGAAGTCACGCTGTAGTCTGATCCCATATGAACATAATGCTGGTCCAGATGTTGCTGTTAATAGTCTGTCTGATGCAGAATACAGTGAAAAATTGTGTGAGGGACATGACGTAATGACCGTGCCTTGAGGAACCGGTTTTTGTTGACAAGCTGGAAATGCACATTTCTTAAAAAGGCGTTTGTCGTGCATTGGGCTGTTCAATGGTGTCAGTAACATGTCGTTCAGGGTCTCTGTGAAAAGCCCTGATAAGTAAATGAACACCAAGAGAAATGAACTTAGGATAGTTTCCCCCCAAATTAAAAATTCTGTCATTTGTTCAGCTTTCACAAAAGCAGTTGCAAGGCAGAATTTGGGTAGCCGTTATTATCTCTCATTGCATCTTTTGTCTTTTTGCGCTAGACAGAAAAAATGTAGTCATGGGTTCAAAACAACACAAGTGAAAAATTGTAGATTAAAGTTTATTCTTGTGGATCTTCCTCTATTTTATTGGCATTTGAAACCGGAAAAGGCTGCTAAAATGAAGGAAAAGATATACGAGATCGGTTTCCTGTGTGCAAACAGGCCTGTTACGCACTCATAACCACTTTATTAGTGGTTTTATCACAGTTTTGCTACAATAGTGCATGTGACGTTTATACTGTGAGCTGTGACAGTTATATTCTAGTCAATAATTGTCCTCAGTATCTGTTTATTCATTATTGTTTTATGAGTATTTCTGCTCTTCAGGGTTCTCAGCAATGAAATGTAACCCAAAAAGACCTGTATCTTCTGTTGAACATGTCCAAAAAAGCTTGATAGAAACATCACACCACTTTTATCTCTCTCACACCCATCTCACACCATTGTTAACCGTGTTTTAAACAGCATAGACATACACATACGCCCTTAAAGTGTTGTCTGTGCTGTTTATGACCTTTCGGTGCTCTCCAAGACCGCATTTTATCGATTCTGTCATTCATTTTAAAACGCATTTGACAGCTGATAACTTATCATGCTCAATTTCTTTGATTTCATTATATATTTGGACTTTCTCACCCACAATTTTGTCATGTACTCAGCCTTGTGCCACAGAAGATGCAATTAAAACTCCCGTTTTGGTATATATCCAACTTTCAGAGATTGTAAAACTAGCGAATGAGTTGTATCAACTACTTCTGTAGTACTTTCTGGAGTTTCACGTTTAAGAAGATCATTTGAGCTGCATGAGGCTGAGTAATGATGATGGTATTTCCTTTCAGGTGATACATTTCCATGGGAAAGTTTTTTTCTGTGGGCACTTTTGTTTGTTTGGGGAATGAATGGCTTTTGAACTTAGACCTCTTAACTCTGACCTCCAGACCCCAGAGCGTAGAGCTTAAGGCCACAGGAGGGGCGGCAAACTTGGACACCAGCAAGATGGCAGACATGACGGTGGACGACATCACATTGAGAGCCAACCAAGTTACAGATGAGGTATGCTTCGCACCTATCCCTATAGCGATATAACAAAGTCATTTGTTTTGATTGTGATTTGGCAAGTTCTTGTATATTTGCCTACTCATTGTTTGTGACACATTTTTCTCTTTCACTCACGATTGCATTACTCTATTTTTCAACCTTAAATAATACTTTTCTTGCACTAACAGTTGTAAGAGTTTCCTCTGGTCGGCTATTTTCTCTGCTACTAAAATTGTCAGAAAATAACATGCTTTCTTGCTTTACTTATAACTTTGTTTCTTTCTCTCTTTCTCCTTCCTGCTGCCTGTGAAGGGACTCTCATGAGCCTGTGTGCTGTAATAAAGGCTAATAACATGAAGGGGACACTGTGCACATGCACCACAGCATGGTTGACTGGGGGTAAACTAGAGATACATGAAACCCCCAATTTTTTTCCTTCTGACATTACAGCATTTAAATTTTTTTACTGTGTTAATTAAGTTAGTTTTACTGCTAACTTAAAATGTCGATTTTTTTTTACACTAGTATGCCTCTTTGTTGTGTACGTCTTGTGTTTTTAGGCTTATATAATAAGGCCCAAGACTCTCTGAAATGTTCAGTGTGCATTGTTTTAGCTGATGTTTGCATGCAGAGCTCAAATTAATGTTCGACAGAATAACTGCAGTGTCACATCACTCTAGTGATTTGACTACCTTTTGAATATGTGTGCTTTGTTTCTTTCAGTCACTTGAAAGCACTAGGCGGATGCTACAGATGGCAGAGGAGGTAAGATTTCCAATGAAGTCTGTAGGCTTGAGAAACATGTTACTGTCACTAGATGTATAAGTACAGAATGCCAGCATGTGCTCGTTTGTATTTGAGATGTATATCTTGGTATAAGCACTTGTATATTTTCAGAGCCGGGAGACGGGTGTCAAAACAATGACCATGCTGGACGAGCAGGGAGGTGAGTGACTGCAACATTCCTCATTTCTGAAACCCGCTTTGTTACTCGCATTAAATTGTTGCTAGAATTTATGAAAACGTTGTTTAGGAGATGCTAGCTCATTATATTGTTGAAACCTGCTTCATTCTGTCTTGGTTAGAGCAACTGAGGCGAGTCGAACAAGGAATGGACCAGATCAATCAGGATATGAGGCAGGCCGAGAAGAACCTGACGGATCTGTCCAAATGCTGTGGACTGTGTGTGTGCCCATGTGACAGGTTCGCTATTATAACTCCACTTCTGATCTCCCGGATCAGCAAATTTTACTTTAACCCTTATAAGTCCCTTATTTCTTGTTTACAGATAGGATCTTCAGCGTAACCATGAAAAATAAATACATTTTTAATGATACAAACAATATATCATTTTGTTTGTTTACTTCTCATCTATACATTAATGCTGTGTTTTCCGCAATATTAAGTACTTTGGGACCTATTTACCACGAAATTCCTCAAGTACGTCTTTAGTTTGCTTGTAAAATATAATTTTTTTACAGATAAATCACTTAAATGATGGCATAAATTTTATTTAAGTTGTTTCTGGCTGTTGACCTAGGTGTTGGGTGTATAAATCTGCCATCTGTTGGATGGAGATAAACCTATGGGGGTTACAGTTTATGTAATAATTTGTTTTGACCAATAGGGGGCCCATAGAGACCATTCATTTTACTGGTAAAGACCAACTGATCATAACACAACTAATGTGATTTTTTTTCTGAATTTATTTATATATTACCATTAGAAAAGACATTAAAAATAAATGTGTGTGTGTGAGAGAGAGTGTGTGTATAATTGTGTCTAAAAAGTGCTGCCTGCGGCAAACATACCTATGTAATAGTGTGTGTGTTTGTGTGTGTGTGTGTGTGTATGTACGTTTTTTGTGTCTTTGTGAGTGTGTCTTTGTGTGTGTGCACGCATTTGTGGGTGTTGGTGTGTGAATTATGTCGCACCAATTCACATCTTTGTTCTGCATCTGTGGCTAATTTTGACACATTTTATAAAAATGTTCTCTGTCGATCCAGTTTTGTAGTCATACAAGTGTGTGTGTGTGTCTGTGAGCATGTTTTTTTCTACATTCCATTTGTACCCTAGTACTAGACCTCCTTTTCGGTGTGAAAATGTTCAGTTTTATGCTGGGTTTAGTGATTTTTTTTTTTTTTTTTTTTTTTTGACGAATGAGAAAAAAACGCTTTTTATTGCATTTCCCATTCATTTTCAATTGGGTCTTATTGACCTCGATGACCCTATTTGTAAAAAAAAAAAATTACATACCTTCATAAAGACCAAATCAAGTTTATTTTTTTAATGTAAATATAGATGGAAAATGATGAAAAGTCACACAATTTTATTCCATTGGTCCTTAAGAGGGTTAAGCGCAAAAACTGGAATAGCTCAAAAAGAAAATTTCCATACAGTGAGCTAAAGGGAACCAAATTGTCACTTGCCGATTAACTTGCACTAAATATCTTTGCAGTAGAAGTCACAGTATATAATCATTTTTTGTATACCAAAAATTAGGAGCTTCAAATTGGAGATGAAACACTCATGTTATCTTATTTTTGGAGCATGCTGTTTAGGAGCGTGGTTTTGGGAATTTATTATAACTAAGCTCTTTGACGAGACTTTGCTCAACCATTTTATGAATGAAAAAACTAGCACTTCAGATGCTGTGCAATGAGATTGGTCCATTAGTTGTTTTCCATTGTAGCTTATGCACATTTTTTCTTATTGCATGAAAAGTTTATCCTGTTTAATTGTGTGCATACATTTTATTTATTTATTTTATTCCATCCACTAAAATTAAATGCAGTATTCCCAAATGCACATGGATAGTAACATAGCTAATGAGATTATTAAATGCCTTTTTTCTTTTAGAGTAAGTTCTATTGAGAATGATGGGAGATATAAGAAGACTTGGGGTAGAGGTGGTGACAGCTCCAGCATGGAGGGAAAAGAGGGCGGTGTTGTATCCAGCCAACCCACTGCCGTTCGTAATGGGCAGGCTGTTTCCAGTGGGTCGGGGGGTGGATCTGGCCCCTACATCAAGAGGTAAAGGACAAATAACATTAAATAATTGGATTACATCCAGTGTCCGAATGAAATAATTTCATTTGAATCAATTGCTTAAAGCAAGAAAATGAAAACCGCATGGTAAGCTTCATGTCTTTTGAAAAAGATTAGGAAATCTGACATTAAAGCTATTACTGTACTTTCTTCTACTACTTTCTGTGCTTTACTGTACAAACATTTGCCCACTTAACTTAACATCAGCCCACTTTGTTGCATGTCTAGAAGGTCAATATCAGATGCCGAAACATAAGCATTGTCCAATTTTCTTAAACAGATGCAGCCAGTTTTTGACCCATTTCTCTGTCTGATGGCATTTAGTTATTATTAGGATACGTATGTTTTTTTTTTTTTTTTGTTTTTTTTTTCATTAAAAACATTTCTTCTTCTGAATATTAATTTAGACCTTAAGCAAAGTGTTTTTTTTATAAAAGTGTATTGATGTTTCTGCTTTCCTGAAGAGTAACAAATGATGCACGAGAAGATGAGATGGAGGACAATCTGGATCAGGTGGGCGGCATCATCGGGAATCTCAAGAATTTGGCCTTGGATATGGGCAATGAGATTGACAAACAGAACAAAAGCATTGACCGCATCACTGATAAGGTAATCCTACACCATCAAACAACTCTGCATCTAATTAAGCGGACCTCTGAAAATATTCATATTTATTGGTTTAAATTAACATTATTGTTTGTTAAATTCAGATATAAAAATTGGATACATTTTAGATTAAAAAAAAAAAAACATTATTTTTCCCAGGCTGATATGAATAAAGCTCGCATTGATGAAGCCAACCAGCGAGCCAACAAACTTCTGTAGAGAATGGACACTGCCAGCATCACTCAGGAGCCTGATTGTTTTGATCTTTTATACACACACACACACACACGCATACTGCTTCACAGTAATGAATTGTAGCAAGTGAGTAAAGTTCTTCCAATGCCATCTGTGCCTTTTTTGCCGCTCTGTTTGTTCTATTGTAAATAGTTGGACACATGCACAAACAGATCTATTTCAGAGCCTCCTGTACAATCAAGTCTTCACCCTTAATATGCTGGACGCACCGAGTGCAGTTGTTGTTGCGGGTTTGCTCACTGCTGTCCTCTCAGTCTGTAATGGAGGAAGTCTGGTCTCTCAAGATGGTGATGGGTTTTGTCCGTCCCTCACCCTGCACTTCAGTCAACATGGCTAAATGTTTCACTAATTTGAATGAGGGGCCAAAGACTTCCATAAGAACTTTTAATGTTCTGGTTTGCTGCCCTTATAGCCTTTAATGTTTGTTTGGGCTAATGATATGTTTGGTTTTTATGTCTTTTTTTCTGTTTAGCTGTATGTGTGACTGATTATACTCATATTTAATTATCTTACTCATTAATGGGCCTTGTGAATACAGTTAGTGTTGTTCAATGTTTGGGGGGGGAAGTCCTTTTTTGGAGTCATTATTAATGGCATAATTTACCATGCTATATAGAAGTAGGACATTTCAATGTATCTATTTTACTGCTAATAAAGCCAGTATAATCATTCCTTGGCTTTTTTCCCTTTTTTTGTGTGTGGAAGTGACTTTACCAGTAAAGGGCGCTGCCACATTAGCTTACTTTGTCATTGTGCTGTGAAATTAAATGCGGTTAATTTTGCAACCAAGCAGATTTCTTTAGGCAAAGTAAAAAAGTCTTGTGATAGGCTTGAGCCTGATGTGAAATCTGCATGGAGATCTTGTGAAATCCTAGATTAGGTAAGTTTCTATTGGATTGACTGGAATTGACCACTTAACGGCAAACTTTCACCAGTTATGAAAAAAGATGCATTCTAACAGAATTGTTTGGAAATCCAGACATCCCAAGTATCACGGAAGTTCCGGGAGTCTCCCGTATATTGATAGTGACTACTTAATGCCCGCGAATTGGATAAAATATCCCGGAATCTAGACCAAGTCTGCATCACGCATCTTCTAATCAATCTATTAATGAAAGAGGAAAACTT
>JAUMHI010000061.1:12313692-12334911 GCA_032359435.1 Enteromius unitaeniatus
CACCACTAACCAGCATAAACCAATTTAGCAGTGCTGGTCAAATCTGAACTTTTCAGCAAGGAAAATTAACTTAATTAGCAAATTTAGCGTAAATTTGCAATCCGTAACTTTTGGCGCTCCATTTATTTTTTATAATTTTGTCAATTTTGAACACAAAAAAGTTACAGACTGCAGCTTTAAGGTTTTTGCCTCTGTGATTGTATTTGATGTCAAATGCAAATTTGGATTCTCTTTCAGACTGGAGTCCTCCGAGAGTGACTGGAGAAAAAAACAAAGGAAAAAAGCGAAGGAAAGCAAGCAGAAGGTGGTCTCCAGCCAACCAACTGCCATTTACAATGGGCAGGCTGTTTCTGCCGGGTCAGTGGCCCACACCGGACCCTACATCAAGAGGTGAGGGAAAAACAGCACTGAGAGTGACAGAATCCAGCTCTTATGAAGTTACCTAGAGATTTGTGTTGTGTCATTGAAATTAAGGCGCTTCTAAAGGTTCTTCACAACAATTCCATTTTTGGTTCCACAAACAAGTCATAGGTTCTTCACAGAACCATCTCTTTCTTACCTTTTTATAATCTGAAGAACCTTCTTTCACCACACATAACTTTTGGTGAAACAGGAAGTTTCTTTAGATGTTTAAGATTCTTTAAGGAACTATTTAGACAAAAAGGTTCTTCTATGGCCATTGTGAAGCACTATTTTTAACAGTGTATTGCATAAGCTGTATACTCATATGCTTTAACAGATGTGGCCTTAAAGGTCTTAGCTGGAAATTCAAGTGATGTGTCAAAATCAGATGCCAAAACATAAACATTGACCATTTTACTCAATCAGATGGTGAATTCCTGTCTATGCAGCCAGTTCTTGACCTAGAATAATCTCTTTGATAGCATTTAGCTATTATTAGGATACATTGTCATTGCCCTGCCACATAAAATTATTTTGGTGGCTGATCCATCTGCAATATGACTCCACGTAATTTTTACCACATATTTTAGTTTACAGCTGATTCATACTTCGGAATACAATAATTAGTTTTTTAATTGCATTCTGTTTATAATAAAGACATACTCTATGCTTTATTGATGTTTCTGCTTTCCTGAAGAGTAACAAATGATGCACGAGAAGATGAGATGGAGGACAATCTGGATCAGGTGGCCGGCATCATCGGGAATCTCAAGAATTTGGCCTTGGATATGGGCAATGAGATTGACAAACAGAACAAATGCATTGAGCGCATCACTGATAAGGTAATCCTACACCATCAAACAACTAGGCTCCTAATGAAATACAAATCTGAAAATAACAATAATTTAAATTAACAGTGCATTATTGTTTTAAAAAAAATTCAATTATTAATGCAAAAATTTAATCATTAAATCAACACATTATTTTTATTTCTCAGACTGATGTGACTAACGATGACATTGATGATGCCAACAAGCAAGCCAACAATCTTAAAGGACACTGACAGTATCACACAGGAACATGATTGTTTGATCATTGATGTTGATGACACGTTGATGTTTGTGGTTTACGGGGGACTCTCCATAGGTGTAATAGTTTTATACTGTACAAACTGTATGTGTTACCTACCCCTACAGGAAACGTTCCAGCTTTCATCTTTTTCATGGACAGTTTTACTTTACTGACTCTTGGGACTGAGGATTACATAGTAACCTGGATATATGAATAATTTTAGGCCTCAGGAACTAGCATAGTGCCTTGGTTTCAACTCCCTTGGATACTTTCTCTCTGCTGTTTAAGTCTGACAAATGTAATGATACATTGGATGTAACAAAAAATAATAATAATATTAAATCTGAGGAAAATGTTCTGCATACAAGAAACACATAAGAGACAGAGGATTCCCTTTATCTCCAATTTAGTTCTCTGTTGTGATATATTATCAGAAACGTGTCTGACATACCAATATGTTTTGTTGGTATAAAAATGTTTTTCAGTGAAATACAGCCAGGCTATTTGATGCTAAAGCTTGGTATTTATTGGAAAATTAAAATGACAGCTCAGGGGATTTTCCAATGTAGGTCAAATGTATCCCGGCTCTGTTTGTGAAACCTCACTTCCTGTTATTGGTTGCCCTGCCCACAAGGCGGAAGATTTAATATCTGTCATTATCTAGCAATTTCAGTTACAAAACACTATCAACATACAAGTTCACAGACATGATTATAAGGAATATAAAACTTCAGAATCTGAAAACTCTGATCTGGAGTAAATATCATGTGTGTGTTTTAAGGTGGGATATGGTTAAGGTGTGGGCAAGTACCTCCAACAGCCCCTTCCTGACTACGTCACTAATGAGCAGTTATGTAAATATTTCTCCTTTTGTGTACCACAACTCTTTCTGAGGGATTTTTGAGATTCAAAGAGGAAACGTTAACATGTACAACTGAATGATCACAACACTCAGAACTCTGGAGTATCTTGAGAGTAAGCTGAACTGGTTGTTTGTTAGTAAGCTAGGAACCATTAAGGTTAACTGTACCATGATATGCTACCATTCATTTATTATAATTTCTAATTGGCAATTTTTTTTCAGTCTTTGTTTTTATGCAATTGTATCATCTTTCACTTGCCGTTTTTTAAAGAGTGTATGTCAAATGCCAGTTTAGCAGAATGGCAGACATGTCAGTGGAGGAGATGACAGCTAAAGCCAACCATGTAACAAATGAGGTAAGTTATTTTCCAGGTCAAATGTAGTTTAGTGAGAAATGTGGAATTTTTTTTTTGTTTAAGCATAGTTTATCAGAAGTATCAGTGTGGTTTTACTTATTCATCTGAAATTTTTAAAACACTGCTCAAAAAAATAAAGGCAACACTTAAACAACAAAATGTAACTCCAAGTCAGTCACACTTCTGTGAAATCGAACTGCCTTTGTGCAAGGAGTAGTACTGCCAGAGCCCTGCAAAATGACTTCCAACAGGCCACAAATGTGCATGTGTCTGCTCAAACGGTCAGAAACAGACTCCATGAGGGCCCCACGTCCACAGGTGGGGGTTATGCTTACAGCACCCTTGTGAGACCATATGCCTGTGCGGCTGGCCTTGGGTTCCTCCTAATGGAAGACAATGCTAGGGCACACTACTGAGCCTCATTTTGACTTGTTTTAGGACATTACGTCAAAGCCTGTAGTGTGTTTTTCCACTTTAATTTTGAGTGTGACTCCAAATTCAGACCTCCATGGGTTAATAAATTTGATTTCCATTGATAATTTTTGTGTGATTTTGTTGTCAGCACATTACACTATGTAAAGAACAAAGTATTTAATAAGAATATTTAATTCTTCATCAATTCTGATGATGAATTGGGAGAGAGAAACAAAGTATTACAAGAAAAAAAAAATCGCAATTACTTTATTTTCTCTTTCATATGGTGTAAACAAGCTTCCATAAATATTTAACATTAAGGTTTGACTAACTGTCTTTCTACTTGTTTTCAGTCACTTGAAAGCACCAGACGAATGGTACAAATGACAAATGACGTAAGAGGTCTTTTTTTAACCAGGCTTATGACACGAGTACTCCTTAAAACATGAAGAAAACCTATGCTCAAATGATTCATATAACTAATTGTTATTTCATACTATGTATACTTCCAATCCATTGACATAATGTATGTTTGACATATCACTTAAATCCTACTGATGTAAAATGATTTTTTTACTACACAATCCAGTTGCTATTTCTCCACTATAAATAAGCCAGTTCCCTTCCACATCAGTCCTTCCCTTCCGCATCTCGTTTTTGCACTTCCCTCCTGCACTTCTCCGCCGTTCACTCCTTCCAAGGGGGGCATGCAGGGTTCGAGCCGGCCTCCAAACACGCTTTTACTGTCATCGAGGAAGCGCGAACCCATGAAATGCAATATATTTCAAGTGTATCTGAAGTATACTAACAATTGTTCTATTTCATCACAATCAACTTCAGTATATCTTTAGTTGGACTTCAGCACTACTTCCACACAATGAAAGTGCATTAAATACAAAATTAGTTGTTTCAATGTAGCAGAGTACACCAGATTAGTATATACTAAAATACAATTGTAGATAATTTTTATGAATCACATGTATATATGTGTATATATAATTCTATATACTTTTGAGTTGAATTTGAATCGGTGTATTTTTGCAGAGTTTGAACAAAGGGGTCAAAACCATGACTATGCTAGAAGAGCAGGGAGGTGAGTATTTGATCTCAGTACTCTTGATTTCTGATGTCTACCTCAATATTCTACAATTTGGAGGCCTGTCACACACTGTAGATCTTTATGGATATTTTTCAGGGTACACAGGAGAGTAACTAGTCATAAAAAATCTTTTAACTACAGTCACATTTGCAAATTTCAAATGGTTATGTGCAATTGATGTATTGACCAACGAAAAGCTGCTTTTCTGTCTGTGTGAGAGATTTATAATATACAATGTTGGGAACATTACTTTCAAAATGTAATAGGTTACAGGTTACCCTATTTAAAAGTAGTGTAACTATTTCAATTACTTAATGTATCTGATTACATTTAATTTACTTTTTTATAACTTTTCAAAATTTATAGTGAACACAGTCTGGCTTTTTAAAAAATGTATCCTGGCTTGGTAATGCTGTTGGATGGCAACCATGATTTTAATTGGGTATATCTATAAGAACTCTGTACGAGCCCAAGAGTGGCTTCTTGGCTGACTTCTGACTCAACATATGATGTCATCTGCATCATACCACGAGTCAGAGATTAGCCAAGAAGCTGGAACTTGGCGCTCTCAAGCACGTGCATACAGCTGTCACAAAAACCCATCGATCTGCTGCAGAGGACATGTGATCACCCCCCTTGCTTTGAGATCTTTTTGAGGTTAAATACAGTTTTAAAATCATAAGATATGGTTTAATAGCTATGATGCCATTTCTCAAATAAATTCTTTGCACAGACAAGATCTGACAAAAAAAAATTCATATTAAAAAATGTAAGTATATACAAAAACCCAAATAGAAAACAGCTTTTTAGTTATCGAATAAACATGCGTTTGATTCCGTGTACTAACACCTGAAACATTGGTGTCTCATATTTTACAGCAGTCATTTGGAAAAGAAATCAATCAAATTTATACATGTGAACATATTCAGATGTAACCCCTTTGTAATCTCAGTAATTTGAACAATTATTTTGTAATTAAATTACGTAATTACTCCTTAACACTAATACTATACACTTTTTTTGACTGCATGTGAAATTTAGCTGGAAGTTTGCTAATGTGACCTTCACACACTTTTCTTCTTCTCTTTTTTTTCTTTATTTTTAGAAACACTACAAAATGTGGAACGGGAAATGAACCAGATCAAGCAGCACATGAAACAAGCACGAGAAAACCTAAATGAATTGTCCAAATGCTGCGGCCTGTGTTTGTGCCCATGTAACAGGTTGGCTTCTGTATGACAATGAATTATATCTGAAGTAGTTCACCTAACAGCCTTAAAACAACATTTACCAGCATAAACCATGGGCCATGCTGGTCCAATCTCAACCTTTCAGCAAGGAAAATACTAAATTGGTTTATTTACTTTAAGGTTTCCACCTCAGTGCTTTTATTTGATGTATTTCTTTGGATTTGAATGGATTGTTTTATAGACTGAAGTCCACCGAGAGTGACTGGAGAAGAAAGCAGGTCAGAGAACTAAAGCAAAGCAAGCAGAAGGTGGTCTCCAGCCAACCGACTGCTGTTAGTAATGGGCAGGCTGTTTCAGCCCTCACCAGCCCCTACATCAAGAGGTGAGGGGAAAACAAGCTATTCATTTATATACTCTCCTAATATATGAGGCCTTAAATCTCTTAGCTAGAAATTCAAGTGATGCCGTTTTGTTTCTGCTAGAATAACAAATGATGAACAAGAAGAACAGATGGAAGAGAATCTAAGTCAGGTTGTCCACCACATTGGGATTTTAAAGAACATGGCACTGGACTTGAGCAGCAAGATTGAAGATCAAATCCATATCATCGATCATGTCAATAATGAGGTACAGTTCATTTACTTCACTGAGGCATGGTGTATTTGTGACTCTGTCTATAGTAGCTGGCAGTACACACCTTAGTGGCAACTTCTATTTTTCACACTGCATTTTGTAAGTTTTGGTTTATTATTTACTTTGTTATTATCATAATTGTTTGCCAGATTACAAATATTACAAGTGAAGTTGCTGCTGCGGAAAAACAAGCCAGGAAACACAAATAAGAGAAATACAGAGAGGACCACCAAAAGTTAAAGTAAGCATGAAATTCAAATTTATGCTACATTAAAAAAAATATATATATTTTAGCTATATTTAAATAAAAAATTTAGTTAAAAGTTAGTCAACTATGTTTGCTTATTAAAATGTTACTAAGTTACTGCATCCACTTACCTTAAAAAAAAAAAGTAAATTCAATGAATTTATTTTCAGTCTATGCATTTTCTAGACGTTAGTGTGAACATTTTTATTGTTGTTGTTGCTTTTTCTATAATCCATTTCACTCAGATGTACATCAACATACGGAAGTAAAGATCTTCTATTACTATTTCATTGTGACTTTAACATTTTTGGTGCCATAAGTTCCTTTTCATTGTTGCCATTGTTATCTAATGTGTGTAAGTTGCAGGACAGAGCTGATGCCTTTAGTGATATGCTTAATGAGGCTTTAGAATGACTGAACCTTTGCAAAGCTTTTGATTGAAGTACATGTCTAATATTCTCTGGACAAAAGGAGAAGTGTCCATATGATGGGTCAGCTCTGCATGTACATTATAAATAAGCTAATGCATCAAAAAATGTCAATAAATGAATCTCTTAAATTGTTAATAAACCAAACTGTCATAATGATCATGTCAAAAAAAATCATAATTTTCTCATGTTGTACTGTTCGTTTTATGGGCCCTGTCCTTTGTGTTTAACTGACCAGCAGAGGTTGCTGTTAGACTGCCCTGAAATCCAACCACAGCACCAGAGTGCTTTCTAAGATGGAGGCCTGAAGAAGAATGTGGATTCTCTGCCTGTGTGAGATAATTAAATCAAAACTGATCATAAAGTATGAAAGCAGAATAAAACATTTCTGATTCATTTGTGTTCCCAAATGGAGACTGCAGTAAAGGAAAGCTGTTTCATTGCCACTGGAATTAGCTGATATTTTTACTGTATGAATATTGACATTTTTACTGTAGTAGAGCCCTCTAGCCAAGGGTCTTGTTTGTGTACTTTCTTCTAATTTATGTACCACTGTTTAGTATTATTTAACAGTATTCAAATGGATTTATACTATTTTCCCTTACATTTATACATGATATTACATTCCTACTACACCATGAGTTCATCGCCTGTGTTTTTCTCATCACGTGAGACATTTTTCTAGTTAGATGATTTTTAGTGGTTTTCTTTGGCCAACCACGTTACTTTCTGTGGCTAAGAGCAGCAGAGGATGCTTCTGTCTTAACTCTATATCAAGCTCTATAACATTCTAAACTGACACATATGATATGTAGTTATATTTAGACCAACATTAAAACTGGGACAGCAGTCCAATTAACAACATGTTTATCTTGAGTAAAATTCATCTTAAAAACACAATATTTACAATTACAGTACATTTTTGTAGTCAAAAACAGTTATAAATATACAGCCAAAACAGGATTGACCAACATGTAGCGTAAAGCAGCGTGTCAGAAAAAATACTTTTTTTCTCTTCTTGTGACAACCTGAGGGCCAGGACCCTGGGACATTTCAAGGGGGCCTGAAGATGAATAATGATTAAAAATAAAATTTACAGCAAAATTTAAATGAAAAACAAATAATTTAAAATAAAAATAAGCTCAATGTTACGCAGCTTTTAATGCGTGCACTCATCGACTCTCATCTTTCACGAAGAACCAAAACCTATATGTATAAGATCACTTAAAATGTATATTCCAGACCTGGAAGTGTCATGTAAACTTTTTTAATGGATATAAATTGTTACATTTTCTTACATCAGTTACTAATATATGTTTGCTGTTTGTGGTATAAAAATAAAAAAGAAAAATATTATATATATATAATGAAATAAAAATTATATATATATTTATTTAATTATTTCAAAATATTACTACTATATCAAAAATAAATAAATAAAAATACTTGTGAGCTGCTTTGTCATTGCAGCAGAAGTACAACAAACACATTTGGAGGCCTTTAAATATCATCTTTAATAATGTAGGTGCCTTGAAATCAAAAAAGATTGTGAACATCTGATACATAACATCTGATTAATACATAACACTTGTATTGTTTCAACCCACTTAAATGTTAAGAGTTAAAGCATTTGTATTTAAATTCAAATTGACCATCACGCTTTTCCAATAGTATAACTACTGTGGTCTTCCCCGCGTTCATACTTTCTTAACATAATGCCAATGCAATTCTTTTCACATTTATTTATAGAGTGCTTTTTGACAATAACCATTATAGGAGATTGTTTTTACATTACAATTAAGTGTCATTTGTGATCATGCCTATGTCAAAGTTCAAATGACTTCAAGTCTACCATTTGGGACCGGGGCGACACAAAACTCTCTGGTGGTACTGCTGTAAATGTGTCAGCATTTCACAAATCGATTTAATGAATGATTTAATAACACACTCCTCAAAACAGTCACTTCTTGCCATGTTTTAACATAATTTCCAGAAAGAATCACTAAGTAATCACTGCCGATGCAAAGGCCAACAGTCTCGGGCCACTCAACAAACTAACTGTAAAATATAGTACGATACAATTCTGTATTTCTAATATTACATAACTGACACACCATTTTCTTATTTGATACTGCAAAGTGCGTTGGCACTCTGTATTGGTAAAGGGGCTAATAAATATGACTTGACATGTTAGCATGTATTCCTACTGTACTGGGTAAAGGATGGTAAGTTTAGAAATTACAGCGTATGTGCGTGAAAACACAGCTGTGTTCTTCCTGTCTGAATGCAGAGCCACAGTGATTTGGGAAGTTTCATGCAATGTTTCTGCTGAACTGGCAGCAGCTGTAAGAGCCGAGTGGAAAGAGTGACTGAGTCTCCGGGATGTGAGGAGTGAGTCAGACCCCCTCCTCTTTCCTCCAAGATTCCACGGTAGTCATCACTTGAACTGAACCCAGAATAGTGCCTGCATTTCAGCTCCTTCCCACCCCAAGAATCCACCTTTTTCTTGTTTGCACGACTCAGTTAAAAGGGACACGTCTACTATGATCCTGTTCTAAAGTGACAATAACTGAATTACCACAATGATATAAAGATGCTTCACCACGGTGAGAGACAGAAAAGATCTCATCTACAGACCTGACACTTGGGTCAAGATGAAGATTGTGACTTTTCTTTGAGATCACTCACTTGTGGAAGTCACACCTCACTGACAGGAAGCATCTGCTGACAAGCTCACAGGTTTGCAGTTACTCTTGTGAAGAACTTACAAACAAGCCCAGACCAATAAACAAATGGATTTTGTCATGCAAAACGTCAGCTTTCTACAAAAAATACATATATTTGACATTTATTTTCATAGCACACGATCTGAACACGATCTTACAATTTCATAGTATTATCTTGGTGCACATTCATGCTCCTTCCAAGCTCTTGCAAATGCAAACAGAAACTTTAAAAGTGCATTAAACTTGGCAGCATCACAAATATGTTCCTCCTTCTGAAGGCTCATTAACAGTCTGTTTAAGGTTAACGTTCTTCATCAATGTTGGCTCTTTGCAAATATTATGGGTCCAGCGATTAGGAGCATCAAAAAAGGTGGGGTGGATGGCATGCCAAAACTAACCATATGGTGGACTGCAGACCTTATGGAACCTCTTTTGAGGTTCCTGGGCATCTGGAGTTGTTTAACTTCAGACACTTTCAGACTCTACGGGGGAGAAAGGGGGGGAAGTTTAGCATTCACGGCTCTGTTTCTGTGGTAAACACATCTGCAGACATTGTTTATGCTGCATTAACTATAAATACGAGACAGAGACGAGGATAGAAGGAGAGTGTAGTCTGTTAGTGTGTACGATCTATTTAGCTCAGCCGTGTGTGTGAGAGTGTAGGGGGTGGTAAGGGGTTGGCTGACCACCCTGGACAGCCCCTTCCTGAATACATTGCTGACAGGAAGTATAGAAAGAAAAGGAGAAAAAGAGACGTGAACTATTCTGTTTCTCCTTTTTGGGTTTTCTGCATTTTTTATGATTTCGCCCACCCTTGTCTGCAAAAAGAATACTAAATTCGGAAAACGTGCCATAGGGAAACACACAAAGCGTGAAGCAAGACTATGGAGGACAACTTTTGCGACGTTCTAGGGTGCTTTATAAGGAATTATTTGTGACGCCAAGGGAAGAATGTTGAGCGTGAGGAGTGAATGATGAAAACAGCTGTGGAGACTCAGAACACGGAGCATCCTGAGAGTAAGTAGGCAGATACATAAACATCCTCTGAATATACATCCTCAAAGTTAGCGGTTTTAGCAATTTTAACTATCTAATCTCACTGGGCAGAAAGTGTATGCAAGTATGTAATTTATGGTCCCTTTTTTTGGAAGAGTTTTGGAAGGCAGGATGAACAGTAACATCTGGAAAGTTGGTTTTATTTTATAAGGTTTTACTTTTATATATATATATTATATATATATAGTTTTGTTTTATTTTATTTTATTTATTTATTTAAAGAAATCCGTTTTACTAGGCCACTAAACTAAATATGTGGGAGGGACAACCCTGACCCAGATCTGTTTTTGTTCAAATATACTTAAATATGTAATTTAGGTTTATATATTTGAAGTGCTTTTGAAACATTATTAATGTAAACTTATTAACGCTGTTACAAACGTTAAAAAAAACAAAACATAGTTGCGTATGACACCGCGCTTGTTACTAAAATATCTGTTTCACTTAACGTTTTATTTAATATATATCACTTTGTTGTGTTTGCTGTGATGAAAAGACTACAGAAATCAACTAATCTTTGACAAATACAGCAATGTTAATATACTAACTTTATTTATGAGTTCCCAAGTTCATATACAGCAAGCAAACAATAAATATTGATAGGTTTGGCTCGCTGTCTGAAATAGTAGCATGAGCTCAAGCTATAAACTTCCATAATCACAATACAGCAATACAGCGAAGTAGAGATTTTTGCAGGAACTGGAAGAGGGAAACATCCTGGTAGCCAAGAAAAAAGGAAGAATGGAAGAGCGCAGTGGCTTAGCTGAGAGAACAGAGAACAAAAACGCTGCTACGATCCACGAGGCTTATTTCATCCTAACATGAACACGCTGACACATTCTCTGTTGCACAACTTAGCCGGATTGGCACATTTATTATGATCATATGACATTCTGCATTGACCTCATGTTTTCAAGGGAAAAAAGAAAACGTCATAGGCAGTGACTTCTGTTTTTTCCGTTTATGTAGCAGTGCTTTTCTGACAAGTCATTCTTGGGTTGCAATGTGTTCATATTCAGTTTTGTCAAATTTTGTGTTTTGTCTGCAGGGTGATCTAAAAAAACATTAATCGGATTCTTCTCAAAGTTCTGCTTGTCCTCATTATGTGCTATGCTCTCCCCTGGCCCTTCCACAGCGCCTTCAGGCCTCTCCAAACCCTCTTCCCCAACAATATCTTCAGCCATCCAGCCATCTTTCCATTCACAAAGTCCTTCTTCTTCCTTGACTTCTACACCGACCTTCCCATTGGTTGATATATCTGATAACTCATCCCCTGACCCCACCTCCCATCTCCTTCCTGTTTCACACTCAATCTCATGTGTACAACCTTCCTCACCTCAACTTAACTCCAAAACATCCTCACCTCCTCCCCAGAAACCCATGTCTCCTCAGGTCTCAAAGCCACCCCTCCCAGCACAACTACCCTCTGCTCTTCCTAAGAGCTCCTCCACTGCTATGCCTAGACCACCTCCACCCCCCGGCGTTAGACCCTCATCTCCACCTCAACCCAGACCACCTCCACCGGTAGTCCCCAAACCACCAGTCCCTACGTCTCCAGTTAGCAAATCCAATAAACCTATTCCTCCTGGTATCAGCATCCTGGAGAAACTGATTAAGACGTGCCCAGTGTGGCTTCAGCTGGGAATGAAGCAGGACAGAGCTATGAATATACTGAGCAAGGAGTTTCCTGGGGTGAGAAGTTCATTATTTATTTAACAGGCACTCAAATACAATTTTATAAGCGTCTTGCAAGAGAAAACTTTTGTGTGTGTGTGTGTACAATAGCTATATTTGATCCTGGACCACAAAACCAGCCGTAAGGCCTCGATATACTTCGACTGCACTGACACTCCTGTGCTAATGGTTTAGATTAATGTAAACATGACTCAGGAAGTTTGCACGTAGTCTATAAGATTGATAAAAACAAAGGTATATTTATTGCATATCTTTTAAATTTGCTTTAAAAGAAGAACAACAAACAAACACCCCAAAAACTTGGCCTGAATTGTATTATACGCTCTGATGGGTCGTATTTCACAGCTATTGTAGAAACGACCCATACGGGCATATTAGTTGCAGCAGTAGAACACAAACAAAGATTTTTACCTCAAACCATTAATTGTTTTGTGCCTTTAGACCTTAACATATCATCACAAGTTGCACAAGTAAAAACTTACGTCCGTCACTTACGGTCACTTTTTTGGTCAACTATTCCTGTAAGTCACATGGGTATATTTGTATCAATAGCCAACAATACACCGTGTGGGTCAAAATGATAATTTTTCTATTTATGCCAAAAATCATAAGGATATTAATTAAAGATCAAGTTCCATGGAGATATTTTGTAACTTTCCCACTGCAAAAATATTTAAACATAAGTTTTGATTAGTAATATGCATGGCTTAGTCTCGAGATTACCCTCAGAGCACCATTCATGTTAAAGTGGATTTTAATGATTAAAATTTACTACTGAGAAATCACATTTGAGAACTGTATTGTCATCCTATGTTGAATAATAAGCTGAAATAGCATTATTTATTTAAGGTGATTCTGATAAAAGGTCCAATTTTGATTTATGCTTAAATATTTCACTCATGTTTTATTGAAATCGATGATAGTCACAGTCCGGGGCGTAGTGTGACTCTAATATTCACCGAGTAAATCCGGACTGCGTTGGCCGCTCCCATTTTAACAACAAGTCACTTTTCCTACATATCTCTCTCCATGACGGTAACAGTCATACTTTTTTTATAACAGGGCTGCAAATGAACCAAATCCACCCAAACTAACTTTACAATAAACAAACATAACATAATTAATACAAAAACCCATCTGTCTTGCTTAAATGACACAAAATAAGTAAACTCTAAAGAAATACACATAATTAATTTATTTTAAATAGACTCGACCTACAATCGGTTCATTGGATAAACGCATTTTTCATTCCCAAGATGCTTTGCTCTATTCTACATTAGATATATAGATAGATAGATTATAGATTATAGATACTACATTGATCCCCAAGGGGAATTCAAGAACAAACAAACAAATCAAATTTTTTTTTTTTTTATTATTTGTGACCAAAGATACGTGAGCAACTGATATAAATATTGGTTAGACATAGTTAAGGAGTAATTTATAGCAGATATGTTGTTATATGGCATGTTAAATCTCAAGCAATGGTTATATAGCTCTTTGTTTATTTCTTACTTGGGTGTGTTATATATTTGCATTAATATAATCGCCCCCTCTTCGAATTTCAGCTCTGCGCAGAGCAAACTTTTCTCGAAAGGGACTTATGTGTAAACATATAATTATCGTCTTCATGTTATTAATTACTTACCCTGATATGACTCTATTTACACCATAGTACTGCTGAACTCATTGTGTCAGTTTGATTTTTTTCAGATCTTTTTAGTCAGGAGGGATGCAAGTCAAAAAACGATGATACTGGCAGTACGCCTTCCTGACCAGCTGGGGGAGCCCCTTGTCAAAGAACTGCCAATAAAGGATGAAAAATCCTGTGAGTTATTATGCATGGAGAAATGAGTGTTCTTTCAACTTGATTTAGGAAAGTTTATGCGAAGAATGCCTTTATCCCGGAGACAAACCTACGCACAAACACATTTGCATACAGACCTAAACACATCCACACAGACAGGCCCACGCACAAACTAATTTACATACATACCTGATCACATCCGCATAGATGTTTATAGAGGGAGTATAGACCTGAAACAGACCTAAAAGGTTATTGCAGGGGTTTGGTGGTGGGTTTGTAGAGACTGCGGGCCACAGGTTTCCTGTACATAGCCCCACATTGCAGTTACAGGATGTCCTGTACTGGCCTCTTATAGCTTCGTTTCCTGGTGTCTCTGAGAGTGTGTGGTCATTTTAATAATCTTTCCAAAGCAGTCTTTTTTTGTCCAGCTGTTACAAAGCTGAAAAGTCCTTTAAGCTTTTTTTTTTGTTAGAAATAAACTCTGTAAGTGAAGGACGGTCAGTTTGACATGCTTATTTACACATTGCCATTCATCATTATCCCCTTTCCCACCCTTACAGAAATTCTCCAGTGACTTGCTTCTATTTTAGTGTTTCTGCGTCACCGGGAAATAAGTCACACAAACAAACATCATAAACTAATGCCACCAATAAATGAATGTATCATGGCTGAAAGGTAACATCGGGGACTGAATGTGCTCCTAGTGTTAACACTGTTTCTTTCATTTTCTGCAGTGCTATACCTTGAAGGGTCTGTGCTGGTGTTTGAGAACATTTTTAAACTTGTTGCTTTCTATTGTGTTAGCCGGTAAGATAAAAAAAACCCCACAAACCTTCATACATATATATTTTGCTTAAAAAAATTTTTTCGCAGTACACTGACACCTCTCATTTATCTTTTTCGCTTAGCGACATCCTTCCCTTTCCACTGAAGTTACCTCAGGTTATTCAAAAGGTAGCTAAATATGAGGATATGGAGGTGATTTCTTCTTTAGGATCAGGTAAGACAATAAAATGTAACTGTTTTTGTTTGGGTTAAATTGCACTCGTGTCTGCAGACTAACCCTTTCTGAACTGTTTTTAGGATAAATCGATGGTAAATATAGTCAAATGTGTTAAACAGATCTCTTATTCAGTAGCAGCCCTGACTCACACACTGCCCAAGGCAAGCGAGAGGGGTGGGCAGAACCATGAAAATGTTTCATTATGTGCATGTATAAGTGTTCCATACCACCCCAGCAACTATTTAAAAAAACAAATGTGCAAGGGACAGAGCCTGTGTGTGTTCCGGTTTAGGGGGATTCTGGTGAACTGTGTTTACAATTTTGTGTGGGCCTGCTCATACTATTGTAAAATTGTTCCATTGGCAATCACATGATCAGCCTAATTAATACCAACAAAAAATGTAGTAGCATTTGAAATCATGTAACTTCCTACTCATACACCTTTAATTAGGCTATTAAGATGACTCATTCTCATTTGAGATGTGTTTTTAAACCACTACTGATATTTTTGTGTATAACCTTTGTTATGAAAACATGCACGCATTAGTGTTATTCCTTAACATTAAAATTGCTACGAAAATCTATAAGAAGTGCTGAACAAAGTAATGTTATACAATGAGTGAGTAATGCCACTTAAAGCTAAGTGATATGTTCTGAAGAAATTTCCAGGTAATCTGAATGATTAAATTATTCTGACATAGTTCATAGTAATTAACTAATTAATTTAGCAGTGTGCTAACATGAACACATTTCTCATGCAAATACAGAGTTCTGGAACTCAACTCTGAATAGTCACGAGGAAGTGGAAAACATTGCTGGTAGTTGCAGTGCTTCGGAAAGGCAGGGGCAAAGCAGCTCCTGCGAAATCCAGATTTCCATCGGCGGTGACCGGCTTTGGTATGTCAACCCAATTTTCATTGAGGAGTGCAGTAACAGCTTGCCACCCACCTCTTCTGCCCCTGTTTTGAGGACCCAGAGTCTCAACACACCAGTCCAGGTTCTTCCAAAATACAAAAGGCCACCTCCCTTACGCCCTCGTCCTCCCAGCGCACCTGACTGTTCACAAAACTACGCGTTAACCAAACCATCAAAAGGGGACTTCAAAGCAGTTCTCAGTTCTCCTCCCCCTTCAGGCCAGAAAGGGGAAGGAAGTGACTCTGAGCATGCAGACAGAGAACAAGAGAGACAGGGAACTCCTGCCCCAAGCAGTGAGCATGAAAAGCCAGCTGTCTTACAACCAGCTCAGGGGAAAGAAGGAAAACAGCTTTCTAATACGTCTTCGCATCGAGTTCCTCCAGTACCAATCCGACGGAGGCTCTCTGAAAAGCAAGCTTCGGAGGAAGCACCGCAACAGGAAGTCCACACTAGCACCTCCACAGAAGCAAAGGACAATATTCCACAAGTCCCGGTAGTACCCCTCATTTGTCTAGATGACAGTATGGACGAAAGGGACAAGCCTATTGACCTAGAGACTCAGCAACTTCAGGAAGTGACAGTGGAAGATCCTAAGGTAACAAATGGAGCTCCAGTGGTGACTCTAGAGGTAGCACCTCAACCAAAGAGACCTAATGCTCCAGTGGCACCTCCCAGGAAGAAAAGATTCTCTCAGAATCTGACCGGACAAGTCTCCCAAAGCTTTGTGCAATCTCTCAGGCCAATTCCTCAAGAGTCCACTTCCATTGTTTCTTTAAGCTCGGGCAGCCCCGGTCCTGTCCGCCACTCGCTCTGCATCAATACAGGTTATCCTAAAGTCTCGGATGTTTCTCTGTATTCTCCTGATGGTGGCGCTCCACCAGACCCTGACTCCTACTCAACCAGCAGTACAGAGGAGGAGGTTGATACCACTACGTCAGTAGGTAATCAGGGCTTCAAGAGAAGCCCAACAATTATGTTAGACCGCGCCAAGCAACGACTGTCAATGGTGTCTATGGCAAACCTCTCCAATGTCCTCACGGGTTTTATGAACGCAGATCGTAAGTTGCAGAAGCGCATTGTTGAACTGTCCCGGGATGGAAACACATACTTTGGGAACCTTGTTAAGGATTATCGAGCTTTCACTTTGGACACCATGCGGAAACACACCTCCAGCACAGAGATGCTCCAAGAGATCAGGCAGATGATAACCCAACTGAAAAGTTATCTGATCCAGAGCGCAGAGCTACAGAACCTTCAGGAAGCAGCTGGATACTCAGAGGAAAAACTTGGTAATTGACCTGCGCTTTATATTTACTGTCAAAATCACTTTTTACAGTATTCATAAAATGATTTGTGAAAAAGTTTAGATGTTTAGCTTCTGATGTGAGTACATTCCAGGCAGATTTAATTAAAGGGAATGTTAAGATTATCCCAAAAACAAAGTGTGAATAAATAAGCAATTTCTAGAGAACAAAACCATAGATTCTAGGAAAACTGGTACAAAATGTAAATGGAAGTTGTAAACTGTAAAAAAAAAAAAAAAAAATTTTAAATTTACGGGAAAGAACTGGCAGCTGTGCTTGCCGGAATGTGACCGTAAAAAAAATACGGTAACAACATTTTAGCTTTTAAGTTACATTTACAGTCATATACCATAATTTCATTAACTGATACGATGCTAATACACCAAGCTATTACAGTACTAAAATCTGTTTTGTAGCTTAGAACTACACTGATAAGCACCAAATGCAGGTGGTGATGAGAAAGTCACATGATGAACCAAAGCCCATCACACGCAGCTTTTTAATATGAACATATGTAGGAGGTGCTCAGAGTCATTCACACAAACACTTAACACCATCATGGTGACTTTAAACTGAAATATGCCATAAACATTCATTTAACAACATTACATGTGACACACAACCCTAATAAACATAACTGATAAGAGAAAAAACATCAAATTCAAGCAAATATTGAAATGCAACGCAGGGAATTCTGGGAATGTCAGTTTATGTTTTTTTCCCCGTAAATGTTACAGTAATTTACAGTTAACCATTTAACAGTTTTTGTACATAGCATTTGTACAATTTTTTACTGTTAAAATCACAGCTATTTTTACAATGTAGCCACTGTGCATCATTAACTAAATATACTAAATTATTTGCCATATGAAGTGCATAGCTAAAATGCTTCTAGCACAAAAGAAATTCTTCACAAGAAATATTGCCACAAGCTGGCTTATGTCTAGGATTAACTGCTTCTGGTCGGATCTATGACATTATCATGACCAATTATTAAAAAAACAAAATAGCATGTTTAACCAAATAAAAAAATAAGCAAGCATATACATTTTTTATGTGCATTGTAGAAGTTTTACTTACATTTTATTGTATCCCATCTAGAATTTTTTATCCAGTTTGCATAAAAATGTGAGAACAGAACTCTAGTGATTATTTTGTGTTGATGTAATTTCTTGCAAAGCTAAAATCATCCGAGCAAAGCACCATTCAAGCAGAAGACATATTAAGCTTTAAAAGACCATCTGTAGGACTAAACTTCTCTCTGTTTTGATGCTCAGTCCCTTTAAAAAAACTAATGAAGTAACAAGACCACACAAAATCAAGATGACTTTTATTTTAAATTCAATTCTCAGAGAGAAAGACCGGAATCGACAAGCATTCCTAACTTCCATAGTGTTTGGTACATTTTCCCTGAGGAAAATGAACACTCTTGCATACACTGAGACACTGAGTTTGCTGCTTTTCCTTCTCTGTAGCACCAGAGTATTAAAAATGTATTAATGTCTTAGCAAGCCTTTCACAGTGATATAGGCATAGAATATTTAAAGCCATATCCTCATAAATTACTACCATTTTAAGTTAGATACAGATAAAAAATGTATAAAGAAATAGTATATATCTTGGAGATGCTATGGAATTTATCTCATGCTTATGCATTAATTATACATAAAAAATGAGTTTATGGTGTATCTGATAACTGTTTTCCCCCTCTTCAGAGATGATTACTGAAGCAGCACTATGCAAAAGTGTCCTGAAACCCTTACGAGAGGCTGTGTACAACGGACTGAAGGATATCCACTCACGTTCAGGAAATTTGAAGAAACTAAAAGAAAACCAGCAAGTGGTTCAGAGCACGACCACCACAGACCTAGGGGTCACCACCAGCGTTCCTGAAATGGCCATTATGGAGAAAATTCTAACAAAGCTAAGTAACCTGCACCAAGAATATTCACCTCAGAAGAAGATCGACCTGCTCCTCAAGACCTGCAAAATCATCTATGAATCCATGTCTGTAGGCTGTCCAGGTGGGTTTCTTTTAGAATATCGTGATGAATGATGATCCTATACTTATGATGGCTTGTATTCCTTTTTTAGATGTCATGATGTTAGTATTAAACTATGTTAAACTGAAAAACGTTCAGTATATCTGTAGTTATATAACAAATACTATAACTAGTTATAGCTATATATCCAACGCCATCAGTCAGGGTTGCATTTCACAAAAAATATGAAGACTTCCTAAAATTCTTGAAGATGATTGTTGCCAATGATTTCTATGATCTACTTAGGGTTACGATGCTTTTGGGAACTGTAGCTCAGATCATTACTCATCAGTTCCAGAAAATATGGAGGAAAGAGCACACTCTATGAATAGGCAGGGACAAAAAAAACAAAACGTGTAACCGATGCTTCTCTACACAGCACAAACTCCGCCTTTTCCTCCTCACCCCAAAATTAGTCCTGATTTCATCAAAATCTCTTTAGCGCCTCCAAATAAGGAAATGCTACAACTGCAAAAGTAAGTGTTTGTGCAGAGAGCTGTTTACATAACTGGACATGCATAGTATTTATCATAACATTAACTTTTAAAGCACTTGTATGTATTATACTGCATGCAAAATCACCACCACTGACACGCTCTGAAAGGATTTTTTGTAGTTCTGCAAACCGAGCACTTCGCTCTGATGAGGCCAGGCTTTTTGTATTATCTGCAGTACTGTGAAAACCTGCCACAAAAGTCTGTTGCAGAATTCCACCATCTACATTTAGAATGATCACTTTTTTGTGTGTGTAATTGCAGGAGATTCACATTCGTAAATTTAAAGCTTTAACGGACACTCACAAGCATATCTATTTTAGTTAAAATTGCGCACTTCCTGTCGCTTGCTTCAAAGTCATGACACACTATTGCAGCCACAATGAGAAAGAATTTGTAGAAATACATGTCATGGATAATTTTTGTCATATAATAGCATTTTTGTTGTACGGTTCTCTAAAATTACACGTGCAGTTAACAATTCATTGGATCTGGGAGAGCAGTCTAATATTTAAACATTACTATGAAACTGAAAAAGGAAATTTTTTTGTTGTTGTTGGACCAGGAGGACTTTGTTTTCAAGACATTTGTTTTCAAGACATTCTTATTTATACAGTACATTCTCTGTCATTTTGTCATTATTTTATTTATGCAGTTTTCTAGGCTTAAGATGAAAGTGAAAAGCATGCGTTTTTACAGTAGTTTTCACCTGGCTTCAAGATCAAGATTTTACACTGGACAACGAGCACTCATCCATCAACCTAAATAATATTAAACGACTACATTTCTTAATAGTATCTTGAATTGTTTAGGCCTACTATTATACAAAAATATTATGTTACATTTAAAAACAATACATTTTAAATTCTATTAAATTTGAATGGTTTTCAACAGTTAATAATTCCCTGTACAAAACACAATGTGGTTGGCACAAGCCATGACACTGTTGCGATGAAGCCATAATTAAAGTACTCTGACATATTTTATCTTGCATAGTTTTGCTTACGGTTTTGAGAATGAGGGCAACCCGTCCATTTTGGCATCAGCTAAACAAAGTGATAGATGACAGACATTTCACATTTTCTTGAATTTTAAAATTGTTCTAACAATGCACAATCATTCAGTTGCGTTTTGTATTTGCTGTATATGCTATCACGACCCACCTACTGGGTTGCAACACACCAGTTAAGAACCACTGATCTACTATATTTCTTTTTTATCCTTCAATGCATGTTATTCTTGTTTCATTGCTTTCTTTAATAGGTATTCATGAGCGTTGAAATTAACCCAGACCAGCAATGCTTGCAGATTCTGGACTAGTGTTGTTCAAAGAATTATTCACCTCAAAGAACAGTCACAAATAAGATCCATTTCCTCTATTACAACTTCCAAACCACAATCTTAAGCAATGGTTTGGCAACAGTCTCATGGGCATCAACAACCCTTTTCTGAAGTCCAAAACAATCTCTGTTGTT
>JAUMHI010000061.1:12335011-12358147 GCA_032359435.1 Enteromius unitaeniatus
ATCTTAAGCAATGGTTTGGCAACAGTCTCATGGGCATCAACAACCCTTTTCTGAAGTCCAAAACAATCTCTGTTGTTTAGGGTATGGCTCGTTTAACAAACTTCTGTTTCACACACTCTTAAAAACACATTTTATAGAGAAAGACTTTCAGTGTTTTCATTCAATCTTTTTAATCTACCAATTAAACTCAGGTTAAAATGAACTACAGTTTTTCCAACGGGTTTATAGATTTGTCAGCTGCGTAAACCTTGTAAGCTAAGGACAAATTTTGGTTCTGTATAGTTTTCAGTGCTCTCCTTTTGTTGATTTTATTATCTTAAATTAACCCTACTTTATTACACTGCAGGTGCTATTTTTGGAGCCATAATAAAACGACTAGGTTTCCTGTGGGAGTGTAATACTGAAGTAATGAAAACTACATCTAATGGGACAATTAACTTCCACAGAGAACACTACATCGCCTCTAAATTACCAAGATTAAAATGCAACGCATTGCAATGCAATTCTGTTTTAAAATTGCACTGCTACTTCATTTCAATGCATAGCACGGTTTGGAAATGAACATTGAAACAGATGAAACCCCAATGAATCATTCTTTGAAAGCTCAATATACTGCAGTTACGTTTGTGGTTGTGTGCTAGCCTTTGTATTATCCCGGAAAACATTCAATTACAGGTAATGCAAATGAGCAATTCAGCTTTTTCAGCCATCTCTGATTTTAAGGATAATGATTTTACTGTCTGTGTTAAATATTACAGACTTTCCTCTTTCGTTTTACAACGTTGCACATATGTAAATTCTGAAACAGTTGTGCAATTTAAAAACACAAGTTGATGACAAGCTGCTAACTATAGACTACAACGGACACAGGGACTAGAACCTGTGTGCTTAAAAACAGGAAAATCTCTTCAGCTAACGTAAGCCGTGGACCTTATTTTACAATTATTCAACAACAGCTTTTCTAAAAAACCCATTAAAAAATTCCTGAGGGATCCAGCGGTGAATTAGCTTTCCAGTTTGGCCAACAAATTGACAGCTATTTTATTTACAGTCTACTTCACTGCACCGGTGATAAAGCTAGCGCAAAAAACAAAGACCAACAGCGACAGGTACAGGCTGAATTTGCTACAGGCCTCATATTTCATATTCACAGCTGCAAGTGTTGTTTTTCAAAATTTCAGTGAGCCAGATGTTAGTTTATGATTGTTTATATTTGATAAGTAATGGACATGGGTATACAGACACAAGCTAGCTTTTACATCCAACATATGTTTTTGTATTCGTCTAAAATTATTTATATTGTCAAATGTCCAAAGGTTTAAAATGATTTTACCCTACTGCGCATACAGCATAATGTCCGTCTTGTGACGCTTATAGTATACAGCACAGCTCTCTCAGCATATTCTGAATTGTATTGTATTGGCGCAAGTCCAGACGCAGTCCAAGGTGCATTTCTTTCCAGCATATACAGTATTTCTTGTTCTACTTACAAATAAAATATGGGGAGTGCAAATGAACTGAAATATGTGATGTGTTGCAATGAGAGCGTTCGGGAAGGAGAAAATGTGTTGTGTTAGTGGTCAACATTGATCTGTGTCCTGTTCTCATAACAATGGATTGCCATGTACTTTAGAAATAACTTGTTCTGAGCTTTTTGTATTATTGATGCAATATGAATTATTTGTTTTTGGTATTTTATTAATAAATGTATTTTGATTATTTCCTGATTGTTATGTAACAGGAAAGGCTCACGGGGCTGATGATTTCCTGCCTGTGCTGATGTACGTCTTGGCTCGCTGTAACATGAGCGCTCTGTTGCTGGATGTGGAGTACATGATGGAGCTAATGGATCCGGCACTGCAGCTCGGAGAGGGTGAGGACACTCACACAAACAGACACATGTGTCATATAGTGAATGTACAAGAGCTCATAGTCACTGTGATTATGTAAATAAAGGATAGATTGCTTATCGATAACTACATCTCAAATGATGCATTGTAATTGTGGTGGATATGATGAGAAATAACATAAAAAAATTTTAACAAAATGACTGACCCATTTATTTCATATATATATATAATATAAACATAATATATAGACATAATAAATATAGACATAATAAATACATATTTTACAATGCTTATCATTTTAGTCACAGAGCAACACTGGTACAATGACAAGCTTACTGTTATAATCATTACGTATCTATATTCTAGGTTCGTACTATCTCACCACCACTTATGGTGCTCTGGAGCACATCAAAAACTTTGATAAACAAGCAGTAACCAGACAGCTGAGTTTGGAGATACAAGACTCCATCCATCGATGGGAGCGCCGTCGCACCCTAAACAAAGCTAGAGCATCACGCTCCTCTGTACAGGTATTATGACCACAATAATGTCTTGGAAAACCATTGGCCAGTCAACTGTGAATGTATTTTCTTCACGTTGTTTCACCTTCCTGTCAGGACTTCATTAACGTGTCCTTCCTGGAGGCTGGATCCAACACCAAGACCTTGGGATTGCGTCCCAACACTACCGCTCAGGACCTGTGCAATCAGTGTGCGGAGAAGTTTGAGGTGCTGGATCCTGAGTCTTATTGCCTTAGCGTTCTGGTGGATGGCCATTACAAGCCTTTGGCTCCCGAGGAGTTTCCTCTAACCATCAAATCCACTTTGCACCACAGTGAGCCACGCAAGGAGTATTATTTTGTCTACCGCCACGGTCGCTGGCCAGAACAAGAGTCTGTGGATCAGACTTCACCTACACCAGCTCCTGAAGAGAGTTTGATATGAACTAATGTGTTTGTATGTGTGTGTCAGTGATAGGTGGGTCTTTAGCTGAGGGTTTAAACTGCTTGAATGGACAACTTTAATTTACGGAAGAATGTAAGTGATGCACACGAATGTAAGCTGTCATTACGATGCCTAACCACATAGCAGAATGTGCTATTTGCCCAGGGTTATTATACGAATACAAAAACTGGCTCACAAGCTGGATGGCATTTGCTTAAAACGTGCGCTGGAAAGGACGAGGACTGGAATCAGAAATCTGTTTTGAATAAATCGAATATTTTCTCTTACTAGAAAAGCCTGCATTATAAAAAAAAGAAAGAAATATTTTTTACTCATACATCCTTCACCTCAGTTAGCCTTTATTTCAGCGGCTCTGTTGTTCCCAAGCGTTATACAGTCCTTGAAAGTTTCATGATTTACAAATGAAACTTCATCTTTCCAACTATGGAAATCTTTTCACATCTCAGGGCTCAGCATATTGTGACTCATACCTTGTTTCGGTGCTTATTTCTTCATTTATACGTTTCTTTAAGCAATGCATCTTTACAAACCTTGAACTGGTTATGCACCTGCATTGCTCTTCTATTATATACTGCCATATAGATATGCTCTCTCTGTTATATTTTATTCACATTTTGTTCACTGCTGCTGCTTTATACAACAACGTACACAATAGTTTAGGCATAAGCTCTGTTTTTTTTTTTTTATGGCAAATTTTTTTATGCAGCATAAATGCATATGTATCTCAATATGTGACTGTTCCAGCGAGCACAACACTTGTCAAACTAAAGATTGGTGTTATATTAAAAAATATATTCTGGTAATAAATACATTTTACATTATATATGGTGTGTCATCATTTGCATATACAGTGCCTTGCGAAAGTATTCATACCCCTTTATTTTTTTCACACTTTGTTATGTTGCTGCCTTGTTAAACTGCTTTAAATTACTTGTTTTCCCACATCAATCTACACTCCATACACATTAACTGTACAGCAAAACATAGGTTTTTAACATCTTTGCAAACTTATTACAAATAAAATACTGAAATACTGTAAGTATATTGCATAAGTATTTAGTTGAAGCATCTTTACAGTCTCAAGACTGTTTTGTTTGATGCAACAAGCTTTGCTCATTAGCAATGTGCCGTTTATCTGCCACTCTTCTCCTCTCCTCATCACCTCTCAGGTTGGATGTTCAGGTTTTGCCAGAAATATTGGAAAACAGTCCCACAGCATGAGGCTGCTGCAAGCACACTTTACTTTTGGGATGGTACTCTGCAGGCGATGAGCAGAGCTGGTTTCCTTCAAACATGATGTTTAGAACTGAGGTTTATTAGACCAGATAATCTTGTTTCTCAGACTCCTTTAGGTATTTTTTTGCAAATTCCAAGTGTGTTTTCATGTGTCTTAACTGAGCCTTGCCACACTGCCATAAAGCCCAAACTGATGTAGTGTTGCAGTGATGTTTGTCTAAAGTGACCATTAAGTTCTTGGTCATCACAATAACCAAAGCCCATCAGTTGCTCAATTTGGCCAGAAGGCTAGATCTAGGAAGAGTCCCTGTTTCAAACTTTCTTCCACTAAGGTTAACTGAGACTACATTGTGACCCTTCGGTGAAGCAGAATTGTTTTTTCGTAACTCTTCCACAGATGTGTGGTTTGGCGCAAACCTGTTTCTCAGCTCTTCAGGCAGTTCCTCTTGACCTCAATGCATGGTTTATGCTCTGATATGCATTATCTGTTAGACCTTTTATTAAGACTTGTGTGCCTTTCCAGATCATACCCATTCAATTTGCCACAGGTTCACTTAACTCTAAGTGTAGTAACATCTACAAGCAATGTGAATGTTCCTGAGCTACATTTCAACTGTCCCATATAAGGGTATGAATACTTATGGAAAGGAATATTAATTTTTTTTATTTTTAATAAATTTGCAAAGATTTTAAAAACCTGTGTTTTGCTGTACAGTTATGATGTATGGAGTGTAGATTGATGTGGGAAAACAAGTAATTTAAAGCAGTTTAACAAGGCAGCAACTTAAAATGTGAAAAAAATAAAGGGGTATGAATATTTTCGCAAGGCACTATATAGTGCCCTCCACTAATATTGGCACCCTTGGTAAATCTGAGCAAAGGTGGCTGTGAAAATAAATATCACTCAGAGTTCAGGTGAATGGACTGGGACAGCAATGGCAAAAGTTTAATTTTGTGCTTAGTGACTAATTCTTGTGTTTGTTTTGATATTTGTTTTGAATTATTGTCCCAGTGGAAGACCTGAACATAGAAGCCAGTCCCATTTTTAGTTCCAGTCCTGTTTGACAACTGAACATGCTGAAAATAGTTTTTGGATGAGCAAGGATAATTTGTCTTAAACTCCTTAAACAAGATGTGCTGATGTAGGGGCTATCTGACATTTTTTTTAAGGTTTTCTGACACTAAGACTGAACTATTTTATGTTTTATGTTCTCCAGCTGGGTTCCTTAGCCACTCAAACTGTACTCCTCGCGGTGTATTAGAATGATATAGACACCCGTCTTTTTACAGGCAGCTTCTAACATTATATGTTGATTTGAAATTCATAATTATTTCCCTGATGGTGGAAATGGAAATTTTCACTGCTCTAACTCTTTTCTTAAAGCCACTTCACTAATTTGTGGAGCTCGATTATTTTTTGGAGTACATAAGAAATATATTCTTTGGTTTTCCTCATCGTATTAATGATTAAATGATTTTGAGCTTTGTTTTCCCTCCTATATATATTTATTTGCTCAGATTTACCAAGGGTGCCAATATTAGTGGAGGGCACTGTATATATATAGAGAGAGAGAGTCTGTGCAATTACTGGGTGTTCGCTAATAAACAAATCAAAGCAAAACCAATAAGATAAAATAATTAATACAATGGTAATCAGATGATTTATAACAGGCTCAGGCAAAAATGAGAATTAAAAATTAAATGTATGAGTGGTAACAGTCAGACTCATCATACCATATTATGCAGCTGAAACTGTTGTATAAAAGAGAATTTAACTATTCAAGCTGCTAACCTGTAAATATGTGATTCAGAACAACACTGCCCACAGACAGTTATTTAAAGAAACCCTCATATTAGTTAGTACAAGAGATTTAACAATAGCAATCTTGTTTGTGCATGAACAAAAAATAGGAGGGGGTGTTTTACCTGTCAGATTTAAGAGAGATCCAAAGCTGTAGCTCCAGACTGACACGTGTGGGAAGGATATTTGTGCTGTATTGGAGCCTCTCTGGAGGCAGATAGGCTCAGCTATGTTTATTGCATATCAACGATAGAGGAATGCAGCCGGGTAAAATGAGACTGTAATATAGGAGATGATTGCAGAGGTGTATGATGCAAATGTGTGATTTCATGCTGTTATTCCCTTTCAGATGTGATTTTTTTAATGCATCCCTAAAATTCATGAATGCAGTGTTAAGAAAAAAAGAGTGGTTTGTGTCTAATGGTGTACAAAAATACTTTTTAGGTCCTTAAACTTATTAATTTAAATTAGTAAACAGCTATGCATTATGCATGTGTATATAGCATGTAGACTTTATACTTAAATGATGCTTACTTTTCAATAATCTTTTTCCCCAGTCATACTAGATTAATTGTCAACAGAGAAGTATCTTTTAAATGACATAAGAGGAAGTGACATCATGTGAATTCTCAAGGGGAATTCCATTCGAAAGTGAGCATATAGCTATAGTACTTTGTGAAAACTATTAGGCATTATTGTCTCATATGGCTGTTTAGCACAATATACTTGAAATCTAATCTGAATATTATCTTAACAAAAAATTAAAATTTATATCAGTTAAGATTTCTGAACAAATAAAGCATTTGAATTAAACAGAGCATTTTTAATTCAAATGTATTATATAATTTTCTGTGTGGTTTAAAAGAGTTCTTACACATCATCTCAAAGAAAGGGATTTATTTGCATAACATCACAACTGACAGGTTTAGACCTTTAGAAAGAACTATAGACTGAAAATTCATTTTGTCTCAAAGGGTCAGGGTTTGGTTGGTTAACATGGCCACCATTAGCCTCATCCTGTACATAATTTTGCAGTAAAAAGCCGCTTTCTGTGTTGGCTCTTGGATGCTAATGATAGGAAGGCTAATGTTATCACAATCTTGATAAGAAAAGCCTTTTTAAATGTTCCACTTCCACATTCCCCTCTTAGTATTCATTATTCATATATTCAGAACATGTATAGCCTATCAAATTTCATAGTTTTAGTTAGTTTAGACTTTAGTGCTCTTTTTTCAGACATTTCTTGTCTCACAGACTTTAAATCTCAAAGCAGTTTACTTTGAGAATCACCTCTCCAAAAAATGTCTCTCCAGATGATCTTTCTGTAGTTTGAAATCATTCAGTTTGTGAGCATGAAAAAAATCCAGAGGTTTAGATGAGGATATGAAAGACCAAGAGGTGAGGGAAAAGAGAGAAGAGAGAGTGCTAGCTTGTGTAAAAAACACTTATGACTCACATTCGTGTCTAACGGTGGTAAAACTTGCAGACCTATGGATTACAACCAAAGCTCAGGCAAAAGTTTACCAAGCGCTTCAGATCATTTCCTCAGCCTCTCGCCACTGAATCCCTGGACCTCGTTCTGCCTCATGCCCTGATTCTTTCCTCCGGCGCTTTCATTCTTGTCCCTCCACTCATGTCCTGTATAATGACTGTCAGGACCTGCTCGTCTGAACCTTGCACTCACAACCGCTGCCCATTATTTTAAATGAGACCTCGCTAAAGTCCGCTTCGGTAACAAGCCTTCCTGTGCTGAATGAAAATGAATGTTTTCGTTTGCCAGATGTCGCCTATAGATTGAATGAGTGTGAAATTAATGTTTGTACTAAATAACCATGAAATGGTATAGCTAATAAACACACATTTCCGTTAGAAAAGATGGTGTTTCTTATACCTAAAAAAATGTAATCGCACATGAGCGTTTTAGCAGTTGTCAGATTGTGCGGAGTGTTTCTGAAGCAAAAGCCTACCTGTGGTTGCGTAAAATGCGACAAATTGTCTTGTGGGGGTTTCAGCGTGTTTGACAGGACCTTTCAAATTTAATGAGAGTGACGTCTTACTTGGCCTAGAATCCAAACGTGTGCGTAGGCTGCTTGAGGACGGAAAACACGTCACTTCAAATTCGGCTGAGGATCCTCATTACAGACCCTTATCTTAACTCATGATCCTATAGGTTATGCCCAGCAACAGGTAGGTCACGCGCTTCAGTCAAGGACATTTTACGCCATAGTACGGAAATGCTAGAACGTGTATTTTTGATCATGTGGCACTTTCTAGATTTATCTTTTTCCTTTGTTATGAGACATCATTAGGTGCTCTGACGTCCAAACAGTTGTCTTTTCTCCTCTGATTCTTTCCCCTATTTTAAGGCTCCATCCAAACAGGACAGTCAGGGGTGTGGCCTTCTCCGTTTCAGTTTCAAGAATGACACATGCCTTTTTATCTTTTCTGTTTCCCCCTACAACTTCTGACAAAAAGAGAGGTATATATAATCCCACACAAGCAAAGCGTGTATATATTCTCACTGGCACCTGACAATGAACAACAGAGTTCGGGATAGAGCTACAATCTGAGAAGTTGACAAAGCAATACATACAAAGAGGTACCACAGGCAACTTCTCAACAATTAAACACCTACCTAGAGTGATAGACAGAAATATTGGACAATCACAAACTTCTTTGAGAAATTGCATGGAAAATTTGCAAACCAGCTTGGAGTCACACAAGACTGATTGGATTTTTGACTCCAGACAAAGAAGTTCACAGCAACCCACAGCCAAGAGGAAGAGCTACTCCACAAAGGTACCATAAATTTAAATATTAATTTCACTCTAATTGTAAATTAGAATATAATTTAAAATAAAACAACACATAAATATATATTAAAATACTGGTTATTATTAAATAATGCATGGTAATTTAATAATAATATATTGCTATTAACTAAATCTAAAATGTAATGTACTTAAAATCATTTAAATATATTTGCATTTATATTAATTTTTTACAAGAATTGGTGACAGAGAAGTTTATATTTTAAGGTTTTTCTCAAGGAGCCTTTTTGGCATTTTAAAGACAAGATTATTTAAATATAATATTTATATTTATTTCTTCATTCAAATATTTTTGTATTTATTTTAAATAGACAACCGATAAAGCTAAATAAGTTTAACTGAAATCAACTGAACTGTCTTGTAATTTAAAAATATAAAAAGACGCAGTTATTAATATTTACTTTTTTAGCCTGTTCTAAAACACTGGTGTATAATGTATAACGAATGAATAATTTATAAAGGCTGTTGAAATATACTTCTGATTGGCTGATATATGAGTTTAATTTCAAAGTGGCCTGTGGTCAGAACTATCTTCTAGCAATAGTCAGAATTCCTCGTATTTCTCATATCTGAGTACATTACATTCAATATACATTTTGAATGTTGCGCATGCATCTTCTCTGATTCTCGCAATGGAACAGAAATATTTGCCTAATATTATATCTTGGTTAACATATTCATTTGTAGATGGTGGCTTTACCCTTGCATCTTCGTCCTGCCCTGTTGTTCTTAGTCCTCATGAGTGTGACACTGATGACTTCTGCTTTTCCCCAACCTCAAATTCGACCTCTGCAAAGGTATAACTGCTTATTATATTATTACTGATTTAGTTGTTATTCCTCATGTTGAACAGTAGTGTATGTCTTTGGTGAAATACCAAACTTTGCATGCATGGCGAGTGTATTCTGTGTGATTATGGGATGGAAGAGGTGTGTGGTTACTTAACAACTAGTTGTTAAATTTGCCGTATTCAAAACATAAAACTCCATTTGAGCTATAGACAGAATTTTACGTCTACAAATTTGCCTTAAGCACCAATGGTTCTGCTATGGAAAACTTTTGGAGTACTTGGAATATGGAATACTTTTTACAGTAGCTTTCTATTCCTCGCCAGGCAAATTTCTGATACTTCTCTTTCTCCTAAATAGTAACTTGCCTGCTATAGGTCAAGAGGACTCCAATGGTGAACGATGGGAAGTTCTGTACCCCTCCATCTCACTTCGTGACTGGAGCATTCAGATGCTGACCGCCCCAGATTTCGGTGCAGCTAAGGCTGGGAGAGAACAGCTGGTGGAAGATGATTGGCTTCCCCTCAGCCAGTCACAGATGGAGGAGGAGCTGGTGAAGGGCTGGCCGGGCAACTGGCCTTCACGGGTGGGTCACCAGCAGAAGAGAAACATAGTGGTGGCAGATGATGCTGCATTTAGAGAGAAGAGTAAGCTTCTGACAGCAATGGAAAGACAGAAATGGCTCAATTCCTATATGCAGAAACTCTTGGTAGTTAATTCTAAGTAATTGAGTGTTTATGTAATTGTGTATATATATATATATAAATATAAATAAAATATGACATGTCATGTGGGAGAAAAACAATGTAACCAAGTTAAAGGGTACAAAAATAAAAATCTATACTCATGCATTTTAATCCCATATGATTTTCTTTTTTGCCAGGGACAAAAAATGTGATATTTAGCACAATGTCCCACTTGCTTTTTTCCAACAAGAAAATAAATCATATGGTTTTGAAATGACGTGATGGTGAGTGAATTGTGAGATTTTATTTTTTGGAGGGTGGTCTGTCCCTTTTAAAAAAACACTTGACTCAAATATTTAAAAAATGTATAAAGATGTTTTCTCTTTCTTTTGATGATCTTTGAATAAGGAAAATGCATGATGTGTTTGTTTGTCTGATCATGATTTGAATAAACACCTGAAAACTATTCGTACTGTATGACTGTTTGAGCAATTTTCAAATGGCTTAATGGGATGCACAGAATATGAGCTGCCTTAATAGATTTACATTTGTTTTTTGTCAACAGATTAAATATGTCTACATGTATACGATATATGTGACGCAAAAGTGAATGTCTTTTTTTGCGTTTAAAGTCAGTTCTTCTGTATAATAGATGATTAGTTTCCATTCACATGTAATAGAATAGCATTATTAATTTATTAAGCAAACTTAAAAGCTCTAAAATGTACAATCAGTTACTCAATAGAATAATGTAAGCATCAAACTTTTATTCATTTTTTTTTTGCGCTGTTTGCTAATATGCATGAATGATGTCTGATTAAACCATAAACATAAAGCTTGACGATAAGATATTAAATTATTGTAGCACATTTTTTGCTACTTTTGTCGATCATTTTATTCCTCTTCTGGAGCCCATAGCAGATACCACCCAATGAGGAAATACACCATATACTGCCTATATGAATTTTAAAGATGTCTACAAACTTGAGTATAATTTAACGCAGGTTAGAAAACACACTTGTAACAGGTTGCCTACTTGTTTGATAGCAGTAGATTGCATTATCTGGGAGAATAGATTTTTTGAGATGCGGTAAAGGTACCATGAAGTGAACCAAGCTGGTAAATTGAGCTGTGTATCAGAGGAGATAGGACCTCCCATGATGATATTAGTAATTTATCGCCAAGCCGAATTATGATGTGCTTAAAATGGAAGTTTTAATGTTCTGACAGCAGAAAATTAAATAGGGCCATGGTTAAATACACCCTCATGACCTCATTACCCCCGAGCTAGCAGGCGATTAATCAACTGATTGGAGAGGCTTGAAGTATGAGGAAAATCTCTGACGGCAGAGACTACGAAAGCTGAATCACTGCTTCAGGTCATTTGTTGAAATTTTTCATTGTTTATTTCCTTTACCTTTCAAAATGGTTTTACAAAGGTCAAGTCTGGCAAGTAGCGCCAGGAGGAGTTGTTAAAAACTATTCTCATGAATCTCGCGTGGATGGTTATGTATTCAGCCTCCGAGAAGTAATTTATAAGCTGTTTGTTGGAGATAATACATTTCAGCAGAAAGTGATTGACTCACACAGTTCAACATTTATCTCCAGGTGTCAAAAGTGTCTGCGTGTCAGTACAGGAGCGTCGAGGAACAATTTATGGCTCTTATGGAACGTACCGTCATCTCTGTTAGGACTGAGAATAGTTGTACAGGAAATCTTTCTGCTGCTCAGGCCTTGTGGTGAGGAAGCCTGTAGAAACTCTATAACGGTGAGATGGATGAGAGGGCTGAGGATCACAGGAACTGTAATTTATCACTCCATACAGCTGGCCTACATGGCAGCCAGAGCCAATCAGCGGTAGCCAAATTGCTTTCTGCACCCCATTCTCACCATGTGCAACTGCGTCTTGAAGCTCATGTAGACTCAGCCATTCCTGCCGTTTCTCAGCGCTTCTGGCACAAGTGTTATCTGGGTGTGGGAATGTTTTGTGTTTACCAGTTAAAATGACTTTGATGACTTTAACGTTCAATGTTAGCTGGATCTGTGCTTGCTGCTTAAAAAGGCATTTTTCAGCTGTCATTGTCCAATACACCACAGTTTTGAGATTATTGAGGTTTTATTATTTTGCAACATTTAAAATGTCACAGCAAAGAAAAGAAACAAGATACTAATAATTGTAATAATAACAATAATAATACAATTATCTCCTTAAAAACAACTGGATTGTATATTAATTAATGTATTACCATCCAATAGCATATTTTTTTTAATGAAATCTGTTTTGTTTTGTCTTCTATTCTCTCCATACAGACATACAAAACTCATGTATGAGTAAGACTGAAGTTTCTAGATCCCATTTGTAACCCCAGGATAAGAATCCTGTGGGAGTTGTTTCACTTTATATCATGCTCACTTCTTAACACGCAAAAAAAAAAAAATATTTTTCATCTTCAAATTACATATTTTTGAAGTTCACTTAAAGTTTACTTCTTGCCGCGGCTCTGTTTACAGATTATGGTAGGAGGAGTGGACTTTGTTTCCATGTTTCGTTTCCTAATGCTTCGTTTCTCATTTTTTGCTCATCAGCAAGCCTAGTCTGGATTTTCTCACATTTTATGCACTTATTCGAAATGCATTTAAACATGGTGATCTGAGAGTAGTGGACTCTCATTTATAGCTGAAAGCATATTTAAACTAGCCAAAATATTTCATAAATTAACACACAAGGGGCAAGGCAACTTTGAACTTTGAAAACGAGGAGCATTCAGATTCTACAGAAATCTGCGGATACCATGTGGAGAGCAACAAAAGGCACCACACAAATCTCTTTAAAAAACATCCCATATCTAACATCACAAAACAGCTGCTTGAAATTACAAAATCTGGTTTAAAATCAGGATTTTGTGAGCCACCATTTGTGCATCTGAGCATCAATGGCCTTTGAACACTCAGCTTAGATGAGTAGTAATCCAAGGGCTCCTTGCTCAGTAGTAAAGGGACCAGAAGGATACTTCAAAATGTCCCGGTCTGAGCTCACTAAGGTTGTCTTCTTCCTCCTTAACACTAACAGTTTTTGTCAGCTCTGGTCACGTGTCAATGACCTCACGGGCCGGTGAGGGTTCTTCTGGGAGGGTGGTAGTGGCGTTTGGTAGAGTTTGATTGTGTGGAACAGAGTTCTGCTGTATCTCCATGGCAATCCCAGCAGGATCTTGTGGGGGGAACTCCTTAACTTGTCTCCGGTACTCCAGGAAGGTACAGGCCTTAGTGGCAATGGCAACGACGTTCTTCCCTATGAAGATGGTCGAGACTCTGCTGTCTTGAAACAGCACCATGTTGACGCCTCTGATGAGGATGGTGACAATATTGATGGTCACCAAGCTGAGGACTGGGTAGAGCATCATCTTCTGAGGCGACACGTGCTCGCCCTGCACGCTGATCTCACTCAGAGAAACGCAAGGCAGAATAAGCAACAGGATGTAGCAGTAGAAGAACATCAGACCCTCTGCCCAGATGGGCAGACCTGTCCTTTGTGGCTCCCAAAGATTTGCCTGGATATCCAGGACATCCAGAAGATCAAGTGCCACCCAAAAAAGTCGACCCCGCATGTCCTCCTTCTTCCGGAAGGTTCTTACATACTCCATGCTGTCGAGCGCAACCAGGACTAGGTAGAGTCCAGGTACGCAAACCGATAGCAACAAAGTCAATGCCTTGCGGGCTACTGTCTCCAGGCTTTTACGATCAGCTTTGTAGTTCTGGAAGACAAAGTACAGCTTGATCTCCAGAACAAAGATGTAGAGGAACCAGAGGATCATAGCATAGCCACGCTTCGCCGTCCTCACCTCAGCTCCCACCCAAACCGCCACGTACCGCAAGACTATAAGAAAGCAAATATCTCCAACCAAGACGATAATGCAAACACCGATTTTGCGCGGGCCCTGGTTCTGCTCCACAAGGTAGGCATCCATGAAGGCCATGCTGGTCATGATTACAATGGTGGTTAAACACACATGCCGCTTGTCAGGTGGTGGCAGAACCATGGTGCTGTCTGTTTATCAAAGTAAAAAAAACGAACAAATCGTATCCTTCAAAAATTGCAGGTTTGGTTCATGGTGTACAAACTGCTGTCCATTGATGCTGGTGACTGAGGAGCCCGTTTAGCAAAGCTCCACGCAGCCGCTCTTTACTGCATTTCGAGCTTTGCATGGCCTCCACGCTAGTTTCGTATGTCAATATCTCTTTGATTCAATGTGACTGTGATATATCTGTATGTGTATCCACTGCTGAGCCAGATTGTGTCGACTTCCTGACCTTACTGACATGGACTTGCTTGTCTGTGTCAGCTGACCCACATAAACAGCATGGCTGGGTTCTGTGCTGGTCTCTTGTCGCTGTCTCTTACTCCTGCTTCAGAGCTGAGCGTACTGTCATTGGTGAAGACGGAATGGGTGGCCACAGCTCTCTTTATGCTCTGCCGGCTTTGAGCGCCTGAGGATTAAAGAAAGAAAAATTAGTTCTCTTCAGAGAATGTTTTTGACCTTGTTCCAGCTGATGAAGCTTTAAAACAAAACACTAGGGGTCACTGTGGTAATTTAGCACAATCAGATGTAACTAACCATCCCACGAGTCCTTGGTTTCATTTCACATTCTTCTAAAGTCTTTAATGTTGACTAGGCTTTAGCTGCTTTGAAGGACACTGAATTTTGTAATGTTTACCTATAAAAAAGAAATCCTGTGTGTGTTAGTAAGTAATCATTCACTTCAAGCACATAGAGCTGGTGCAATGTAGCATGTATTATGATCTCAGGCTATTTTTTCCCTTACTCTATTCCTCAAGTTCTCGCAGAGAATGAACACTTTTGAATACTTTTAATTGAAAATTCCTCTTTTTTGTTTGGTTTCTATATGCGAGATCTCGCTATGCAGTATTATCCATACTTAGGCTTGACAGTGTCAGCTGCTAGAATATCATTCCCTAATATTCCTATGAGTTCTGAGTCACCAGCTTCCATAGCAACAGTTTCTATTGAGAGAGTGATAATAAGTGATGATGAGTCTAACGCAGCAGGGAACCCTCGGGTTTCTGGAAAGCGAGATATTACTGGATGTGCGACAGGCAGAGGGTGTGCTCTGACTTTGATATCTTGGTGTGAGGTGACTTGATGAGAATGACAATAATCTAAAAAAAATCTGATTTTCAGCTGATTCCTTGCAAGTTGTAGTATGCACGGTAGGCACGAAGTGTAAAAGAAATGCATAACATTTAAATGCAGGGATATGAGCTAAAGAAAATCTTCCAACTGCACTGTTCTTATTAGGACTCAGCTCACGAGTCAAAATCTGGATGTTATCGTGACTAGATTTCCTCTTCATCTGGAATATTAAGGAACGGCACATAAATTTGATCAAGAGATTAGCGTTGATCTGTTCTGTGAAATTCCAACCGCTGCAACATTTTGAGCAGCAGACCTTCACCATCTCCTATTGCTAGTTACTTCACGTCAATGCTGCTCATGTTTGATATATATGGAAGCAAACATTGAAACTATTTGCTCACACGTCTTCTCAAGTGATTGATTTTTATCTCAAAGAGACAGCAATCTTACACAATATATCGCTACACTGAGAGGAATACATGGAAAATTAATGGATGTTGAAGAAATATATATAGGGCATGTAGCTATATATTGTGTATTCTGCTGTTTCTGCAATCATAATTTTACCTGCATTTATCAAAGCTTTTAGCTTTGGATAGGAATTATGGCTCCATTCATTGTGAATTGTGCAGTGGATCGATACCACTTCTGAAACATTATGTAAAGCAGGGATGGGACCTGATGGACATTGCCCTGTGACACATTATTGAGTGACCCCAGTTGAAATTTTTAATCCCAAATTATAATAATATTAATAAAATGAAAAATGCATATTACAAAGTAATAGTATCATTAATTTGTCTATGTCAATATGACTTCTCTGTTAAACTCCTCAGAACAGGATTTGGTTTTGTATTGTGCCTCTACGCTGCTTCCGGCCTTTCTTTGTTTCTATTCTAGTGCACAGATTTTAATTTCTGACAACATGACTCTCTGACCTTGTGAACTTCTCTCATCTGTTCAGTTTCAGAAGATGCAGCTGAGCTGAAGATTGAAACGTCTTGGTTACGTATTGTATGTCACCCTTGTTCCCTGATGGAAACAGAGACGTTATGTCGTGACGACAGACTGGTCTCTTGCTCGGAGCACGGATTCACTCTGATTAAGAGAAAACGGCAATGAAAATTGGCTTGTGAAATTTGCATCCTGAGCCACTACTGGAGAAGCCAAGCCATTGCTCCTGACATAGAGATAGCCTCTAAGGAAGGGATTTCAACCTTCGTCAAGATTGCTTCAGGTATTCAGATCTTTTTGTTGTTACAGTTTGGCAGAACGAAGGGGAATCGGGACACCAATCACCAATTAGTGAACAGACTTCAGTGCATATGCTCGCCTAGAAGAGGGGGTCCTGGCCTGAGTGATAGTGTCCCACGGCACAATGCCCTCATTGGGACACGGGAATGTAGACATTGGTCTCATATGCAGCAATCCAAGCGGCGTAACAGTGACTATGGAAGCCATATGCCCTAGGAGCCTCTGAAAGCAATTCAATGGCACCACCTTCCTGACTCTGAAGGAACTCAGGCAGTTCAGCCCTGACTGGGAGCGCTCCTCTGTGAGACGCGCCACCATACTAACCGAGTCTAACTCCACACCGAGAAAAGAGATCCTATGCACAGGATAGAGTTTGCTCTCTTCCCAGTTGACCCAAAGCCCTCAGCTCGATTGCACAGCTCCTGTATCAATCCCGGGTCGGTGCCACCCTTGTGCATTTCTTTACGTGCCTTGGCCTGATGCCGGATGCAGGATATCCATGGCTTGCAGGGAAGAGGCTGTATAGCCAGCCACAATGTAGGCCTTAGCAGCGAGAGCTGTCGTCGTTCTACAGGGTCTGGAAGGGAGACACGGACGATTCCTCCAAATTAAGGCATTTTGCGGGCACATGTGCACCGCGACCACCCTTTCCACCTGGGAAATGCCCACATAACCCCTGACTGCCCCTCCATCATAGGGTGGTGAGGATGGCGGAGGGAGATGAGCGGTTTCTGGCTGAAAAAGGAGCCATCCACGACTTTGTCAGCTCCTCATGCACCTCCGGGAAGAAAGGAACTGGGGAGGAATGTGGTCGCAGACAACCCACCAGGGAGCCACACGGGACTCTGAGCAAGACCCCAGTCTGTCGTCACGAGATAACGTCTCAGTTTCCTCCATATGGGAATGAGGGTTACATACACAATGTATTGTACTTCAATAGTTTAAAAGTGTACTTGAACATATACATATCAATAAGGAAACTTGCCCATGTAAAACTTTTTAAAAAAGACATTATGTTTTTATATGATTTCCATTTATTCTCCGACTTTTTAATACTTAATACTTAATTTAGAAACGATAAAATTCTAATTTGCTCCATTTGCTGTAATTTAAATCTATGGTTAAATACTTTTATGTTTGGTTTGATATAATTGAGTTTCTATCCTAGGGCTCTATAAGAAGTCAGTTTCAGCCTTAGAGTAAAAATAAATGGTAATTAAAAAAAGGTAATTTTGAGATAAGTGAAGTTGTGGAATATAAAGTCCAACTAGAAGATTAAATTAGCGATAACAAGAAAAAAAGTTGCAACTCCAAGAAATAAGGCTACTTTGTGTAATATAAAGTCGCAATTGTGAAACATAAAGTCAAATTACAAGGGATATTAAGGAGTATAAAAAATCCAACAATAACAACAACTATTTACACTCAGGTCATGGTAATTCAGGGTTTTTTGATTCCATACCTGGTCTTACTACTCAGATGCACAAGCACATTCACACACATTCCTCTCTCAATGTACTGTACTGTAAGTGAAGAGAGCAATGGAGTGAGAGCATTAAATCAAGAGTTTAATTAAAGTGGCAAAACACATGGGAGCAAATAAGTGTCTGGAGTAGTAGAGAGCGAGCTCATCAGCCCAATCAATACACACATGAGGAATATTTCCCTCCTGTGAAGCAGACAAACCTTAGACACTCACAAAGCATTACAGGAAGTACTCTATGTCTGCTAATGGCTTCACAATGCAACATAGTTGCACAGAACATAAATTGCACATGAATTTGCTGCATTGCAGCTGTACCCCACAAAAATATCAAATGAATTCCTATACTATCTCAGTTGTTTCGCTTAGACAGTAAGGGGAATAAATGATACACAATTGAAAACATTTCCGATTCTCAGATTCTGTATTAGTTTTTTCATAAGATTGTTATCTTTCATAAGATTATTATCTTTATCAAACAAATACGTTTGCAGAAATTATAGTTCTAATGTCTTTAAGTTTAAGTTAAAATAATGTCAAATAAATCAAATAAAGCAAGCTTTCTGAGTAAATAAACTGAAGTCTATAGCCTATTGACATTTTTTGTATTGTTATACTATTTTAATGACGACTAATTGCACTTTTCTTCCAAATTCTTATCACTGTAAATTTCATTTTGTTGCATAAAATGTTTATTTCTAGTAAAATAAATATAGACAATAAAGTAAAGTAAAATAAAATTTATTCTCATGCATTTTCCCTCTACATTTTATTTATCATGATCAACCAAAAATAAAAAATAGAGGGAGAGAGGGTTATTATTAGATAAGGTATTCATACATCATGACAGGCCCAAGCTTTCTAGCATCTTCTCTAGTTATTTACACCACTGATTCCCATGCTGACACAGATCTAGCGACATCCAAACACACTGAGCAGAGAAAGCATGGACAAAGCTTACTAAACAGTTTAAACATGGGGTGATTTGCATTCCGCATCGAGCCAGAGACACTTTATTAATTTTCAATGAGCACACAACAAACTTTCCCGAAAGATATTTTCAAAAGAAAGTTTATGAATGATGTTTAATATTTCATTTCTCATACATACTTAACAAATAGAAAAACAAAGTAGTTTATTTAAAAGCCACGAGAAGCCTGTGGCTCTGTCACACATTCACTGATAGCTCAGCAAGTAGTGAGGGCTTGGATATACTCTGTGTGTGTGTGTGTGTGTATATATATATATATATACACACTGCAAAGAAGTTGCTGTGTTGCTGTGGTAACAGGCAGTCGTCAGTCCGATATCCCCAATAAAAGAAAACAATAATGAGTGTGACTCTTATTTCCGCTCAGTAATGAAAAATAAAAAAGAGCCTCTGTGCTCCAACTTGCCTTGAAGTGGAGGATTTTGTGCTCTTTCCCTCTTTTCATCTTGGTGTTATTACAGCAAAAGACTCAGAGATCAGAAGGACCCTAGTTTTCTGAAGCCCCTTCTGTGAACACACATGGATATATGGCCTGATATTGCAAAACATAAACAGAGACTGCTGTTTGAACATTCCAAGTGCATTTGTGTTTTCTGTGAAAAAGCAGCATCTTCTCTGCGATTATAAAAAGAATGTCAACTAATCATTCTAGGAATCGATTCAACAGTCATTCTTATAGAAAGTGATTCAGCCATCAATTATTCTAAGAGAAATTGATTTAGCACTCATTATTTCTTACAGAAAACTAATCCACCTAATTCTAACTGATTTTCTTTGAATGCGCCTTCTGTCACACAGGAACTGAGCTTGTGCATGTAGCTCCTGGCCTTCATCTGGTCCATCAACCCCCAGCCCTCATGAGCCAGGTCTCTCATCCTCCTCCATTTCTTTGGAGTCCTCTCCAGAGCTGTTTCATACTCTCTTTCAACTCTCCTTCTCATTGATTGACCTCTCTCCCTCTTTCCACTGCATTCCTCCCCCTCATTCACTTAATTAAAACGGCGAGTGTCTGAAAATCTGAGAGGGGCTTTGTAAGGTAATGAATGAGCATGCATTCTGCTCTAGTTGGGTGAATCTCACAAAAAGATGTTAAGAGAATGTGGCCTGTTTTACTTTTAATTTTATTAGATTTTCTAAAATCATTTTCATTTAAAGCTCTATCATGCAAAAAGGAAGCCATATTTAAACATGGTCCAGAAGTGCCGTCCTGTGGGCCAAGGCTCATTTAAAATGGCCTGTTTCAAAGTGAAAAAGTGTTGGTCAGATGAGTCCAAATATGACATTCTGATTGAAAATCACAGATGCCATGTTCTCTGGGCTAAAGAGAAGGGAGTGTGTTATCAGCGTTTAGTTCAAAAGCCAGCCTTTCTGATGGTGTGGGGGTTTGTAAGTGTATACAGTATTGGCAGCTTGCATGTTCTGGAAGGCATTATGAATGCTGAAAGGTATATAAAGGTTTTAGAGCTCCCCTCCAGACCATGTCTCTTTCAGGGAGGGCCTTGAGCATATCAGCAGGATAACGCAAAGCCACATTCTGCTATTAAAAATATCTTTTTAAGTAAACAATATTTCTTGCTTTTTTTCTATTATTATTGAGGATGAAATATGTCCCAGACATGTTCTTGACATCGGTTTCATCAGTAATTTCCCCCCCATGTGACCGTGTACATATCATTGGCACAGTGAATGGACTCTGTGAGTAGGTCAGTCAGGAACAGACAGGACCAGAGGGGAGGAAACAGAGCTTAGCAGAATCAGATAGAGAGCTTGACGGCCTGAAGGCCTCTCCAGTAATCATATCAACATGTTCATCCAGCCTGGCAGCTGCAATGAGCAAGAGCTCCCCATGGAGCAATATCAGCAAGAGCAGTCTGAGCTCAGCAACACAGACTCATAACGCTGTCTTGTCTCTGCCCAGAGACAGGCCAAGACCCATCCTTTAAGAGAAAGATGCCACATGCACTTCCCAAATGAGGAAGCATCTATGGGTTTGGGCTATTTTAGTGCAAAATGTCAGTTCATGTTCCATTTGATGTTTACATGCTTTCTGAGCCCATTGAACAGTATTTGCTCTGTCAACAAACAACCAATGCTACATTTTGCAAGTCCTTTAAAGTATATGCATTTCTAAACCGTTTTTACTTTGCCTCAAAAATAATAACTTCAATAATAGAGTAAAACGCATATTTAGATGTTACTCTTACTACTGGTCTATTTTTTATAGTCACCTTCTTTTTGGACCATTAGTAAACAATTCTCAGCCAACACCACAGCTATAAGAATTATTGCAGAAAATTACAGCTTTTAGCTAAGGTTCAGCTAAAAAAAAACTAAAATCATTTTGTACAGGTATTAGTTTCACATAATTTTGAAAAAAAGAACAGAGAACACCTCTGCAGAACCTGATTTTGCTGAGTTTGACATGTCCCTGGAAAAACATTGTGATTAACCAATCAGATTTGAAGAACCAGTTATAGTTCTATTATAGTTTTAAGTTTAGGCTTCAATCAGTGTTTGGTGTTTGTACATCAGTGTTAGTCATCTATCATTAAATATGATTTCAGGCATTACTCATTAGGTTTAGGTGTAGAGATATGGTAAAAACTAAAATTTTGGATTAAAATGTTGTTCCAGGGTCAACAAAATATGTTGACCAAGGAACACGTCAAACACATGAGACGGCAAAGCTGAATTTAGCTCAGTCTTCTAATATGCTGATCTAATATAAATGTTGAAAACATTTTTGTAGAAACCATACGTTTTTATTAGGATTCTTTGATGCATAGGAAATCCAAAAAAGCAGCATTTTAAAAAGAAATAGAAATATTTTGTAACATTATAAATGTCTACTGTAACTGTTGATGTTGCTTTCCTTGAAAACAAAAATCCTGGCATTTAGACGCTGAATTTTGGAAGTAACTGTTTGTACAGAACAAGATCAATCACACATCAATTTGTGTCCAAGCCCAAAGAAAATCAAAAGAGCAACTTTTATGAGAGAGAGAAAGCAAAGACATTCCAACTGCCACCAAAAGCCGGATACATATGATATTTTGAGCTCAACTGCATAGTAGCACAAGAAGAAAACGCAGCTGTTCTTAGATCAGTGAGTTTCCGACTTGGCACAGAATGCCAAGAGCTTTTGATATTTTGCACACTGAAACACAGAAGAGTGCAAAAGAGAGTACATTACTTCTGTCTGGGATATGCCCCAAGCACTACTCCTGCTTCCCTCTTTCTGCCGTGACCTCGCTCATTCTGTCCTTTAAATGCCTCTCTTCCACTTGTCTCACTTCCTCGCGTCTCTGTGGCTGCACTCAGAGCTGCTTTATCCCTATGAAGCGTGCAGTAACAGGATCTGTGATGACTGCTTCTGAGAGGGGGACCCTTAGGGGTGCTGCTTAGTACTGTTGCATGTTCAAAGCCCTCTCAACAGCCTAAAAACCACAGACGTGATGCCATGTTGATTCCATTTCCACGCTTTAACCACCAAACGCTTGTCATCTGCCTAAATAATCAAAGTAAGACCTCCCGGGTGCCGGCCAGATCTGTCTGGCAGCCTCCATGGTGCCTTAGGATGAGTGACCTTGCAGCATCTGCTGGAGCGGGGAAGAATGGAAAGATATTGGGAAAGAGATGTACTGAGAGATGAGAAGACGATAGAAAGTCTGCATCAGCATATACTCTCAGCAGGAGTGGAGTGCTTGTGCAGAGTGCGCAAAGAAAACAGACTCTACAAGCTTGTGTTACACAGAAGGCAACAACCATCACATGGATACTTGATAATCAAACAGAAAGTAGGCAAACAGTGCTGTTTTGGTTACTAAATTATGTTTCCAAGTGACCAGACTTCACTAAGATTTTTGTGCACCTATTTGCATGTGCGTTAAAGTCTTGCAGAATAAACATTTAATTTTTGTGCACAAAAGCGCATGCACTCCAGGCTTGCCAGGTCTTCACAGCAAAACTCGCCCAATTCAGAAATTGATTGTGAGACTGTGTTGAAATTATCCTGTCTATTATTCACCTTCAAAGCATCCTATATGTGACTTTTCTTTAATTTTTTATTATAACTACGATTGGATTTGTCTGAAAGAA
>JAUMHI010000061.1:12358740-12375446 GCA_032359435.1 Enteromius unitaeniatus
ATTCACCTTCAAAGCATCCTATATGTGACTTTTCTTTAATTTTTTATTATAACTACGATTGGATTTGTCTGAAAGAACACACATACCACTTAGAATTAAGGCCAACAAGTTCAATCTTGGTCTCATCAGACCAGAGAATCTAATTTTTCACCATCTTGAAGTCCTTCAGGTGTGGCTTTCATGTGTCTTGCACTGAGGAGAGTCTTCTGTTGGGCCACTCTGCCTTTCTGCCGTCTCCTGACTGCATCTCTGGAGCTCAGCCACAGTGATCTTTGGGTTCTTCTTCACCCCTCTCACCAAAGCTCTTCTCCCCCGATAGCTCAGTTTGTTCGGACGGCCAGCTCTAGGAAGGGTTCTGGTTGTCCCAAATGTCTTCCATTTAAGGATTATGGAGGCCACTGTGCTCTTAGAGACCTTAAGTGCAGCAGACATTTTTTTATAACTTTGCCCAGCTCTTCGGGCAGTTCCTTTAGACCTCATGATTCTTGTTTGCTCTGACATGCATTGTGAGCTGTAAGGTCTTATATAGACAGGTGTGTGGCTTTCCTAATCAAGTCCAATCAGTATAATCAAACACAGCTGGACTCAAATGAAGGTGTAGAACCATCTCAAGGAAGATCAGAAGAAATGGACAGCACCTGAGTTAAATACAGTAATTGTCACAGCGATGACCTGAATACTTAGGACCATGTGACATTTCAGTTTCAGAAAATCTTCATAATCCCAGCAAACTGGTAACATAGACAATATAAATAAATTGGAGAGAACTCAGGATTTAAGAACACAGGAACCAATGAGATAATTAATGACACAATTCTGTAGGTGGAAACAATAAACTGATCAAAACACTGAAAACTAGGTCACAATAGAAACTCAAAACAGAGAAATGTAACAGAACTATTCCTTTAATCACTCACTGCTCATGACTGATGAACTTTAGTACAGTTGCTTAAAAAAATAACTGATGTATATAGTGTCTTATTTGGATATTTAAAAATGTTATGTTACTGCTGATTCCTTTTTGTAAAAAATACAATGTTTTATTTGTGTATTATGTGTTTTTGTAATGTATATCTTTTGTTCTTATTTTCTGATAACAAAGATAAATCTTTGCCCACTTTGGCCTAAGTATCTGCCATTCTTTTTTATTTTATATATTTATTTATTGATTTTTTTTTTTACAATAAGAAAATTACTTTTGCTGTACAGCTCAGGCAGCTAGCAAAATATAAGACCAACATGACAAAAAAGCATGATAATATTGTGAATCGTGATATTAATGGTGCCCTTGTGGGCTGCCTGAATAAACAAACACACACACACACACACACACAACATTGTAGTCCTGTAGGAATTCCATATAGCAATCAAAATATCATAGAGATATCACAGAAATTTTGGAATGGCCTTTTTGACTTCCATATACTGTAGCAAGCCCTAAAGCATTTGACATCATGATGGGGCAGCACCCCCAAAAAAGTTCACATTTAGTTGAATAAGTGCATTAAAGCTGTAAGTAGACAAGAATCAAAGCTTAAACATAACAAGACAGGGTTAATTAAATAAAATTACTCTCTCTAAAAGCAATATCCGACGAAGACATTTCATACCATTTAACCAAAACAAAGGGTTTGTCTTTTTCTTTTCTTTTTTTATAGAAACACAGAAAATGTCTCTTTTTATAAAATTTATTCACAAAGTACTTGACACTTTCTACATGGAAATATAACGAGTCATCTAGTTTGAATGCAGCCCTGAAAAATAACGGCTTCCAGTGACAGTTTTCGAATCCATGGAGAGCTTTTTTCAAAAACAGCTGTTGTTCTTCTCAACTTAGCATTTACCCCCTAACCTATTGATTTGTCTCTTTGAACACTGCCATTTCATTTCACTGGAAGTGGAAGCACCGATCACAAGCGCCTCTCTTAATAAGCTGCCTTCATGCTGTGTGCCACTCAGTGAAAAAGGAAAAAGAAATATCAAGAAAAGCATATATAGGTGTTGTGCTTTCTTTGTTGCTAAGAGGCTCACAAACACTTGGATTCAGAACCTCGTGGCATATAAAGATCAGATTACTTTCACAGTGAAACACGTAGAACTTATTTAATTCTCAGATTTTCAGGACACTTCCTTTTAAGTATATAGCTGTCCTACTTTGTTCTTATCTCACTTCTGTCTGATATTTTTCACTACTTTCCTTTGCAAATTGTTCTCTTTGACACTTCACTCGACTAATCCTAACATCACTTCACTGTAAGAAAGTATTCGCAGGTCATTCATTACCCAATCTGTATTTCCCTCACGTATAAAATCTCTTTTGTTTTCAGCTTTTAAAGTCTCCTAAAGCAGGGGTTTTGAAACTTTAATGCCAACCAGGGGCTCATATTCTAGCACTCTTTTAATACTGTTTTGGATATATAAATCTTATAGAGTAGTTCAGTACAGAGTGTTTACTATTTTAATGTAAAAAAAAAACTTTAAAAAAGCTCCAGTATGTGAATGAACCGTCCAAATGCATCAAACTGAATCGCAAACAATTTCAGATCTTTTTGCAAACCCACTGACTGATTGAATCAACAGAGTGATTTATTTGCATATCTGGCATCTGATTGAACAGATGACCAAAAAAAGAGACCTGATTGCTGAAATATTGTGCGAAATAAAATAAAATAATTCTTAATTTGGCATATAGTAATATTCACTGACATACAAAATTTTACTGGGGCACGGCAGCATTTTGATCAGGCTTTTTCTCAGTAAAAATGGTGTATTCTTGACACCAACAACCACCAAATATCTTGGAATATAAAGAAAATGTTCATGTAAATGAATTTATACTGCATGATTTTTTGACGCATATTCTTCTGCACACATACCTATAGACTCAACATGTGATATGCATGCACATGACATCAACGATTTCACAAATGTACGTTTTCATTGTTGACAGGAAAATTATAATGGCATAATAATAATAAATGGTCCATGTCCCCAAAAATTACATCTTCGTGTAAATAAATAGCAAAAATGCGTGAAGATTTTCTATACTGTCAGTGCACTATAGAGTCCATCTCTCTTTCTCCCACTTCACTTTCTGTCTGTCGGATTAAAATAAAGCAAATAAACAGCAGTTTGCCGTATTTAGTTTAAAACAGGGTTATGTAAAAATAAATAATAAAATATTAAGGAGACTTGAAATCTACTGTTTTCTGACTTTCCTCACTCCAGCCTAGACATTCTGAAAGTCATACATACAACATGAGGATGAGTAAATGATAATGGGATTTTCATTTTTAGATGAACTATTCCCTTAATAGCTGTATCTTGCCCAGAATAGTAAATCAAGCTCAAAAGCACATACAGTGGAGAGGCTTCCTTACAACTTCATTCTGAGATATTAGAATAGATATTAGATATTAGAATGCAGAGCCTGTCTCACTGGCAGGATTTATCTTTTAATTTCTCAGCTGCATTGTTCCACTGTCTCAGTCATTCCCATGGGAATCTCAGCCACAGAATCAGGCAAAGGCATGAGGCGAGACCCAGAAAGCTCTGCGCTTACTATTTATGCCTTTCTGGTCGGAGATGACAGGGAGGCTTTAAACTGCAGAACTTTGGCAGGCTGGGCATTGGGAGTCTTCTCACGTCCATGAGATTCTTTATCTCAGCGTGACACAACTGTCCCCAGTGCTGTGCTAAGAAGGAGAAGAGAGTATCTCTTCTCTTCCACTCTTGTGCCTCTTTTACTCTGTTCATATGAGAGTTGAAGCTTTGAGCAACCCAAGGTGTTTGCGACACAACAGCTTAGACACGTAAAAGAGAGACGGAGGACTAGGATTGTGTAAAGCTGAAAGAGTAGAAACTGATACGGCCCACGGTGACTGAGCAAAAATCCATGTGACCTTTTAGGCCCGCTGGTTAAAATCCAAAATCATTCTGTCATTTACTTCACCTCAGCTCAGCTTTCGACTGCAGCCTGGTTCACATTTACATTTCTTGCCATAGGGTCTAATAAAAAGTGTTTTTAATTATGTTCATCATATTTACCTAGGTGGCTAAGGATAAAGAATAACTGCTTCAGGTGCATCATATTTTATCGAAACACATCAGGGCAAGTTATGTGTAATGACACCAAGGATAAATTATCAGAAGTCTATGAATACAAGCACACACTTCTCTCAACCTGGAGTTGTGATATATATGTGTATGACTTGCATTTTTCAGTAGAACGTAAAAGCAGATGTTTAAAAGAATGTTCATGCTGCTCTTTTCCATACCATGTTAAGTGAATGGGGACCAAGGGCTGTCAAGCTCTACAAGTGACAAAAAACAATAAAAGCATGATAAAAGTGGTTCATGTTACTCAAACGCTGTATTTCAAGTCATCTGTAGCCATATGGGAGAAACAATCAGAAATGTTTATTATTACTCGGTAAACATTTTTCTTGACTGCTGTAGTCACCGTGTTTTGAAAAACACGAGGGAGAGTATATCATTAAACTTGAATGTTTGGTTGACCTATTCCTTTAAGTATCATAATTTGTACTTGGACACAGCATCCTAACCATGAAATTCCCCTATATTTCAATTATTATTGTCTAATGTTATGTTGGTCTCAGATACACTTGTTAGTTTTACAAAGAATTACAGTAAATAAATATTTTATATTATTCTATAAACATTGCAACCCAGTTCAGGCCTACTTTACTGTATTTTAAGGTCAATTCTCATCATTAACAAACCATCAGCTATGACTTTTGCCTCAATAAACTAATTTGCTGCTTATTAATAGTAAGCAAGGTAAAGTAGGTACTGGCTAGGATTAGGGATCTAGAATATGGTCACACAGAATTTGTACTAATATACAGCCAATATGTTACTAACATGCATGCTAATAAGCAACTAGTTAGTTAATAAAACAAAAGTGTTACCCCCATTTCCAGCATTTAGGAAAAAATAATTCAATTCATCTCAGTAAGCTTAGAAACAGACTCTTGGCTACACATGCCTCACCAATTTTATGCTTGCTACACTGAGGGGCAACAAATGGAACGACTTAGAGCTCCAAATCTGCTACAAAAGAGGCAGTAACCAGTGCAATCGCACATTGTGGCACATAGATGTTATCTTTGCTGCCTCTGTCTCTCCCTGACTTACTTTATCATTCCCTCTCCCTCTCTGAAAGGTGATTCAATTCGGGCCCCACGCGCTCTTAAGCGCTCGCTGCTCTGAGACTTGGCGGTCTCTGCCCTTATGCTGCTGTTATGGAAGGGCTGCACTCTCCTGTCCAGGTAGATCAACAGAAACACCACACAGCCACGCTCCATTCAGGTGTAAAACTATAACAGCTATATTTTAGGTGACTCTGAAAGGACTCTGTGTAGTGCTCAGTACAGCAAGACAAAGTGTTATGTTGAATTTTTATAGTAGAACAAAGTCAGTCTAGATGGAAGGAGTATTTCAGGCCACGTAGATTCCACAAGTTGATTTCGCTGTCTGATATTTATAAGGAAGAAAGTGTTATGAACTGTCATCCGGCATCAGGGAAGAGGACCAAACCTAACTAATATATCTGTCATAGCAGAGTACGTTCATTCACAGAGAACAAGACACAAAGGCATTCGCTATGAGCTTTTCAGCTGTAAAATGACAATTCACACACCGAAAGAACTCTATTTGCTTTACAACATTTGTCATGTGAAAGTATGTTGGCTACTGTACCACTGTCACAATGCCAGAGAACTAATAGATGACTAGGTTGTCATGGGAACTAATGTTCAGTTGGGACAATGAATTACTCCGCTAAAATTGGGCAGAGTGCATTGTTTTGGGTTTAGACTAATGCTATTGATTACAGTGCTTACAAAGCAGCACTGTATTGATATTTTTAGACATTCTGTTTTAGGTTCTTTTTAAAGCTTTAACCCTAAGTATAACACTTCTGCAATTAAGTCAGCCCATACCACTTTACATATACATTGTTTCATCCGCTATAGGTACATTTGGCCCTGTGGACGTTTAGAAAGTAAACTCGCTTAGAACTATATAAAAATACTTTTCATGCTCTTACAGAGTTGTGCACAACTGAGCATGCAAGCCCCTCAAAGTATATTCTAGTGACTGTGAGGCTGGGTGGATGCATCTGGTGTATGCACACTACCTAGTGGACAATTGGTCTTTGAGTGCTTAATGTACTCGTATAAGTGCTGCTAATTTAAAGTAACGAAATTAGTGCTGTTAATTTCAAATGTAAAAGCTTAATAGCTCATTTCATTTCTAGTGCATCCTCAGTTAAAAGGAATATTTCTAGACTTTGTACAGAATTTTGCAATATTCTTTGCCATTCATGAACATTAACGTCACATCTTGTGTATTGTGTTTAAATTCATTGTGTAGTAGAAAGCAGTGACTGGACACGGCAATGTCACGCATGTTTCAAGTTTAAAAAAAGGAATTCACCCAAAAGTGAAAAATTGCAGAAAATATACTCACCTATTGCTTTCTCCAGTGAAAAAGTCATCATCTGAATAAGGAGAGAAATTTGCACAGATCAAGCACCGTTTACATGTGAAAACAGTCCAAAATTCTTCTAAACAAATACACTGCTCTCCAAAAGTTTGGGACCACCCCTGGTAAAGGGTGGTATTGAATGACATCAGTATAAATCCTTATAATTTTTTAAAGAAAATACTGTAGATTAAAGTAACTTGACATTTTCATTCTGATTACATAATAATGGCAAAATATAAATATATAGCTTGAGTTATTATGGGAGGAACTGGACCTTGATGTCCATAAGAAGTGTCCAACCAGTGTGAATCATCTTTGGGCAATCGTTCAGGAGGCTGGGAGTGATGTATATATATACTGTCAATGATATATTAGTCAATGTTTGAATAAACTGACAGCTTGGATGCCCAGATTATGTAGAGCTGTAATATGTAATAATAAAAATAGTAAGTATTTTCTGTGTGTAAACTGTTTATGTAATAAAATATGTTTTCATAGTTTGTGTTGTCCCTTATCAGTGCAAAATTATCACAAATTAAAAAGGATTCATACCAATATTGTCCAAAACCCCACTTTTCAAGGGCCTTTCCAAACTTTTGGAGGGGAGTGTATGTTGGTAGATTTTGATGTTAGAGGACACTAAAGATAAACTCTTCAAACTTTTAAAATGCCGTAGTAATGGACTTTTCACAGCTTTTCACTTCACAAGATGCGCTGGAGTTGTGTGGACAGCACCAATTTACTGCAGAAGATTAACTTAATTAATGCTAAATTTTGCAAAATGTGCTCTAATGAACAAATAAACTCACCTACATCTTGAATACATTTTCAGAACACTTTCATTTTTGGGTGAACTATTTCATTAAGAGCAAATTTCATTATAATAATACAGCCAACCATCTTTAACAAAGCTAATGATATATAAAGTTCCAGATACTTTCACATTACGCATTTGCTAATTTGTGTTATTTAGACTGTTGAACAATCATCTCCTGTATTTCAGCACTACATAACCTGTTTATTAGAATTGTGTACATTTACATTTGAGCAACACACCAAGTCACCTTTCTTCTAAGAAGAAGCTTATGTGGCAGATAAACTCTGATTCTGATATAGTTAACAGTACACCGGAGGCATATGTGATCACGTAAGATCTAGAATGACAGCTACCCCTTAAAAGTTCCAGTACATTACAACACACACTCTAGAGCAATCCGACTATCTCTAATAAGCACAACCAGCCTTCTTAACCATCATTCCACAGCGCTGACGGGCTGTGCATTCAGCATGCTGCCTTATGGGCAATGCTGCATTGTTTGAAGCGAGAATCCAGGATTCCTACAGATGCAAGACTCAGTGGAAAGGCCTCCTTCCAGCCAACCCCAGTCAAATGCTTCACTTCACAAAATGGCTTTGCCAGCTGTCCGTGCTGACATTGTGTCAGTAATTAGCCAGCGGGGGGTTTGGACTGGCAGGGAGGCAGTTAGCCTGTCTGCCTGCAAATGGAGGCGGTCATGTCACACTTATGAAACCCCGGGGGAGATTGGAAACATGCAGGTGGAACTTCCATGCCCTGCTGATAGAAGAGTAAGAATGCAGCGGTCATACCAAGTAATGTCCTGATAATGGACAATGGAAGGGGCACTCTGATACAGTTCAGTTTTTATGCACAGGAAATGAGATAAAGTACAAGTGCCTGCTTTGCCTGCAGCAATTCTGTGTGCCCTGATCAGATCAATAGAAGAGGTCACTTAAAGTCATAGTGAAATTAACCGGATTTACCTTCTTTTCTGGTCTAATTGTGAACAGATGATCTCTTAACATTATCTCAAGGAAAAAAAGTCAGATCTTAATAATCTTTTCATCCACACTCCTCCAATAACCTGCATATGTTCTGGAATATGACAGCCAATCTGCAAAATCCAATCAATTTCTGATGGAAAAAAACCCCAAAACAAAATCACATCCCAACCAACATTTTACCTCCACTTTAAAATATAACAGAAATAAAAATGAGTTGTGAATGTTATTTCTCATTGACAGTGCCAGAAATAATGTAACTAATTTTGGTTTGCCAGTTTATAAGAGTTATTTCTTTCCTGCATAAATTCCTGTAAATCACAAGAGCTACTAATCTGTATGGGTTCATTGACTACATAACATGTCCTATTTGACAAGCACAGATACATAATCACTGTAAAACAAATATTAATCAGATGATATATTTACTTCTCTCAAAGACTCTATCAATCAGGAAGAAACTCTGACTGTAATTATTAAGTGACAAAGCATAATCAACAAACATCGACCAACAGACAAGAAAAAGGAGACCTAAAAATTCAAGCATTCATAAAGTAAGGCAGTTGCCACAATATTGAAGAAGCCCTATAAAAAAATATTTTTGAGTAATGTTTTTGTACAGTTTGTTGGCTTCAATGCATAGTCTAAAACAGTCTAGAAGCAATATTTTTTGGTCAAAACAATGGTTTGATATTTTGTATGTGACCTATGTGTTCATTTAACTGTATCTTTTGTTCAGTAACAGCAGAATATGTTCAAGTTTTGTAACTAAGACAATGGAATAACGTGTGTGCCTATAAATAAACCCACCCTGATTTCAAGGTTGCAGATAAAAGAGCAAGCATGGTCAAGAGGTGTTCGAGGATCCCTCAGGTTGTTTGTGTGTCACGTGAGGCGCCTCTTGGCTTACCTACACACCGCAGCAAAAAATGCCCGCGGGCTCTGAACCAGTATTGCAAGTGGAAACGGTTTGTGAAAACCCCTTTAAACCCTTGGAGGTACCAGAATGATATTCAGTCAGTGGAAACAGAAGCAACCTCACGGCCATTGTTTGAAAGGCTTAGATAAATATTGCTCCCTTAATGAAGCTGTAGTGTGTGGAGACCGGTATCTCGAGCCAGTGGGTTTCCCTCACGGAAAGAATCTTTCAAGCGAACGAATCTCGATCGCTGAAACTGACTCGGAGCACAAGTGAACATAAAAATTCGTGATGAACAATTAATCCAATTTGTCAACATGTTCGTTCAGTTCAAATAACGAAGAAAGCGAAGTTAGAATGAATTAAATCTAATAATGTCGGACGAGCTTACACAAATAGAATGGCATTTGTCATTATAAAATGTTAATGTTATAGAAACAATTCATTTTTTTAAGCCGGGTTGTCTTTATTTATTAATTTTATACCCAGCAGGTTACAAAAAGGACAAAAACCTATTTCGATGTCATTGGTGGGTTTTACTGAAGTCTCACAGTAGATTTAATAAAACTCTTTTCTATTCGACTCGATGTTTCGAGAGAACGATTCACAGTAACGACAACCAACAAAAATCAAGGAATGAAGCCTTTTGGTGAACTGGATGCAAAAAAAATCGAGTCACTGAGACGAATCACAACCAAGACCACGAGAAAATAGTGACTTTTTAGCGTATATTAACAAGATTCACAACAAAACGATTCATAAATACATTGGAATGAAAACCGACAGTTTCGCAATCGTGCATTGCCTTTAGTTAGCTATAAGCGCCAGCTGTCCCATGAATACATGAACGGATTACTTTAGAGATAGAAACTGCACTAAAAACTCGAACCCATTAGAAGCGTTGACATAATCTCAATACTTTTCTCTTTTTTTATCCACGCATGTACTCAGCCAGCCATTAACTAATTGTCCTTCACGCAGTCAGTTCAATTAAGTTGATATTAATTTAGGAAGCACAACGCGCCTTATGTGCTCGCCACAGCTCATTGCACAACGGGTAATTCATGATTTTGACAGGAAACCCTCCCTCATCCGAACAGACCGTTCAGCAGACTGTACCTCTGGCATCCGCTGTCCAAGGTGCTGATCCGCTCTGAGACGAGATTGATGTTTGGAGAGTGATTTAATCCGCATCAAGCGCGCGCTGATGGAAAACAAGAGATGTCGCCTCCAAAAGAAAAGCAATCCCTTGTCAAAACTAGTGAAACGCGTGTGCACCACAGCACTGAGGGAGCAAATAGACACGCGCGTGCGGGCCGGTGCTAGTCAGTCCGATCCACGTTACTCTCTCCCTCTCTCGCCTCTCTCTCCCTCCTCTCTTTGAATCAGTGATTCAGTCTCTTCCCTCACCCTCCCAGCAGAGAACATAATTTATTGGCAATTTGCTTATGTTGGGAGACCGTCAGCCCACTGCCTTCCCCCTTTAGTGGACAATGCAAAGGCTAAATGAAACCCCCACCAATATTATGTGTGTGCGCTGTAAAAAAAAAAAAACTTTATAGCTGCTCAAAATCAATAAATGCAACGTTTAGAACGGAGCTTCAAATTAGCTACTTAAAAATAAATCATTTAAAATGAGTCACCGAACATATCATATGAAAATATATGTCTGAGTTAATTGGAATTAAAAGAACCGGCATGCTAAGGGATAGTTGGCAGCTGAATATGAGTTTAATAGAAACTGAAAATATTAAGTAATATTAAGTAACTCTAAACACAGTCAAATTAAGGCTGCTTTACAAAAAGTGCATTGTAAATTTGCCTAGAAAGAGTGCAAAACTTTCATTTATGTGGTTTTAACTTGATCAACACTGTACTTCCTCATGATTTCTATGGGAAATGCATGTCATGGAAAGTTAAATGATTATTGGTTTAAACTACTGACAGCATAGCATGAACACTTGTCATGAAACTAACACTCATTAAATATCATAACATGCTACATAATTAGGTACTCGACAAGGGAACATTAAATAATTGATCATTTTAAGATGAGCAAATGCATCCTGACCTCACAAAACTACTAGATGTGACAACAAAATCAACAGCAACCGGGTAAATCAAAACTGGCAAAAGGTCAAACAATCAAAAAAACGCAATTATTTATGACCCAGAGCATGCTGGGAAGATGGCAAATGGGACTAAAAAATAAAACCTGATTGTAAATGAAATGTTTGTTTTGACAGGAAATGCTTGTAAATTAAAAAGAGCTCCATGGTAATTGCATTCATTCAGTAATTAATCGTGTTCTGAATTGAAATGTTAAAATGAACCAATTTTTTTTTACAGCGTGTGCCTGAAACATAACTATTTCATGATCATTAGTCAAGGTATTTAATCTTGGTTTTCTATAGAAATAGTCATAGCTGCAGGACAGGTGATTTTAGTCATATTGTAAGAAAATAATTGTTTAAAGGGCATTTGTGAGTCAGCCATGACAATACAGATACCTGACAACTTTGAAAGCTTCGATTCTGCCTGCATCTTAAATATAACATAGACATCCCCTGCACACAAAATAATCAGAAAGTTCCTTTCCAAGAGTATCATTGCACACAATTCTCTTTTCCTTATGCATTTTTTAAACACAACTAATTGGTTCTGCGTTAAGAAATAAATGAATAATGTATCATGTTTTGGCATACTTGGACAAAAGTAAGACTCGGAAATGAAGTAACCCAAGAGCAAAGAGATCCCCCTCTCAGGTTTTCCTAGAGAATCTCCACGCAAAGAGGAATTGTGACACTAGCACATTTGCAACAAAACCTACACTAATGAACCTTCTCACCAATGTAAACGCCGAGCATGCAGGATTGGCCATATGTAGAAGCGCCCCAAAGACAGAATATGCAACACTGCGACTGAAGGCCTCCTTAATACAAGAAAGATCCTTTGGTTTTGAGATTCTGCCAAAGAGGAAAGTGCACAAAGCTCTTCACAACTAAGCAAAGAAATCAAGAACAAAAGAGAGTGAGTTGTCTTTCTAGCCCAAGTTTAATTCAATATTGAACCACCTAACCACATACTCCCTCATTAGGCGGCATCCTGATGAAAAGACGTTTATTGGAAGAGTGTTGGACTGCTGTTGGGCTGGCAGTATTTAGGACATGTAGTTTTAATTAAACATCACTCCGATTTCACACGCTCGGCTTCCCCTTCGCTTGCTATCCCTGTAGCAGTCTGACACCGTGTGGCTCACGCAGCACCTCTCATTAGCCCTCTACAGCTCGGCCAAACTAATTAGCAGTGTGCTGAGAAGTTCATGTGGGCGTTAACATCTTTATTTGCTACTAAAATCGGTGGCCTTGTTAGTCCTGGTTGCTGCGGGGTGAAACAATGGCTCTATTGATATAGGAATTTAAATGGCTCACTGTTGCTCAGAATATATTAATTTCAGCACGTATATCGCAACTACGTTAAAGAATAAATCGTTTCGATTCACTCCTTCACATTCTCAATCTGGCTTTCGCAGCTTAGCATCTGAGCGATTCTTTTCTGGAGAGTGTAAACTTGTATTCCCTCTTGTGCATTCTTGCTGTGAAGAGTGATATATTCTTTCGCCTTGTGGAGAAACTCAAGGCCGAAAGGCATTTGAAAGGCAATGAGGGAAAACAGCCCATTTAGAAAAACTGCTCTGAGATCAAATGCAGATTTACTTCCGAACGCAGATTTGCTTCCTGCAACATCTTTCTTTTAAAAATATAGATAGCTGGGTTCTTGTTTATTCTTTGTCTAATGAACAAGTAATGGACCTTAAGCTGCTGTTCTGAGAGCGATTCTTTCGCCCTCACTCACAGAATGCTAAAAGGCTCTGTAGGAAGGCTGTGAATTCACAGACAGATCAAATCTCTGATAGCTTTTGATGTTTTGATGCTTTTTTACTTTCGGTCTGTGAGTGTAGGGGTTCAGGATATATGACAAGGGGGCTGTTAGTGAAGAAAGTGTGAGTTAATATGCTTGTGTTGGCCTGTTTGCGTATGTCCAGCAAATTAAAATAGCACAACAGTAAATGATTTCTCCTCCCTTCATGTCCCCTCTGATGCTCTTCTGCTTGCTCTCTTTCATGCATGGAGCTGAGGGACATGCAGCACTCTTTACCATATCAAAGACTAGCTCTGGCCCTCTCTGCATCTCAGACGAGATTCACAAATAGACAAAAGGACTGTATAATATTAGCCTATTGTACTGACTTAGTTTTAAAATGTTTATTTGATTGCTTTCTAGGTTTGTGTTTTAAGGGCTCATTTTTAGGGAGAGAAATATGTTCAAATTCAATTTAATGGTAATGAAGTTCATTTGTGATTATCCTTTGACAAAAAGCAATCAGCTCACGGGTAACAAAATGTACTGCTTGAACAGGCAGAAAAGTATGGACCTCATCCTTTAACATAAAGAACAGCGACAGTGACACCCAAAAATAACGCTAAGCATAAGATAAACTTTCAATCAAAAAATGAATTCAATCACCAAGCAACAGTAAACGCAGCAGCAATATAAGCAGTAAACAGTGAAACAAAAGAGAAATATTGCTAATCTGCATAATTTATTCATACCGCATTGCATCGCTGGTATATGGAGTACAGTATTATTATCCACACATTTCAAACCTTCCTCAAAAGTGCTCAGGTTGTCAGAAATGCACAGAGTAAGTCACATAAATGATTACTTTGTGGCTATTTGAGATGCTTTCTGTGTTTAAAGCAGGTCTGGATGGTAGCACCTCTGTTTCCAAAGGCTTGTCACGTCTTTCTTTCCCCCCCCCCCAAGAATAATCTGGGCAATGAATTCAAAGACTGTCAACGTAAAGCCTAGTAAAAAAATAAATCCGTACATTAGCTTGTCTACAAAAGATCTGCTCTCTATGAGGTATGTGCACATAGTCTTTACTTAAATGTTTGTATAATTGCTTGGCTTTTACTGGTATTTGTGATCAGGCCTGGGGCCCCACAAACCCCACCAATGATTATTATAGTTATAATATAAGCATAATAACGCATTATTTTATTGATTCAAAGACAGAAGGCAGTATAAGAACATTCAAACTCATTATAAGTTAAAATATACCACCGGTTTCACTGACAAGGCTTAAGCCTAATACTATGTGAATGAAAATTACTTAAAGGAAGAGTTCACCCAAAAACGTTACCATTTACTCACCCAAACCTGTATGAATTTCTTTGTTCTGCCCAACACAAATTAAGATATTTTGAAGAAAATTTGTAACCAGGCTCTTTTGGGTCACCATTGACTTCCATTTCTTTCTATGGAAGTCAATGGTATCTTCCTTTGTGTTCAGCAGAACAAAGAAATGCATACAGGTTTGGAACTACTTAAGGGTGATTAATGATGACAGAATTTGCATTTTTGGGTGAACTAGTCCTTTAAATGTCCGAATTGAACATATTGTAGTTAAACACACTTGTGTTTTGCATCAGGCAAACACATGATAACATCCAAAGCTTTCGAGGCTTTCTGAGTCAGTGTTCCGAATCATTGCAGTCACGCAGTGGTGAGTTTTGCTTTGAGACTGTTCTATGTGGAATGATGGGATTTACAAATGTGTTTTGTCTTTTTGTGTGCACAGACTGACATACTCATAATGACTCACAACACCCTTTACATATGTCTCCCCAAATATTTCCTCTGTGCTAGTGACCATTCCACCAAAACTAATGTCTAGGCTAAAGTGATCTCACATCAGGGATCTTTATACTTGGACCGAGAGAGGCGAAACAGTAGCAGAAAAAATAAATACACCATACACCATTACACCATCTTAAATGATCTAATTGCCTTTCTCTTTTCTCATGGATGCGCTCATCACTCCTGGTATTGGCTCTGCCATCATAGTGTGATAAGTTCTGGTTTCACTCAGCCACTCTGCTGGAATGCAGTAATTGTCTCTCGTCGGCCTGTATTCTGTGTACAGAGGGGCTGTTTTGCAATGCTGATTTAAAGAGGCCACTCAGCAGCATCCTTATTCCAAAAGGAGTCCATTAGAGTCAGTGGATACAGTATAATGTTGTTGGTTTTCATATCAAGGTAAACTGCATGTATTAAGCTGAATGAATACAGAGAGTTCATACAACACACAACTTTCACTCCCTCAAAGAACTGTCATTATCACTTAACACTAATAATAAACGATCTATGAGTGTTCAAATCCCATCTCTCTGACTCACATGCGAACACATGCAGAAGCAAAAACAAACACACACATTTAAATGTGGAAGTGACAGGCTTGTTAATGATAAAAGGAAAGATAAAAACACACACACAGACAGACACACGCACACACACACACACACACAGCCTACTCATATGATGTAGTGCTGTAGCTGGATGGTTAGAAGGTTAGAAAAGAGGCTGCAGATAGAGTTCAGTGCTGGAGTCACCTTAAAAAAATGACTACAGTAACTGTTTGAAAAGAGTAGCTGAAAGCAAATTACACAGAGATACTTATAAACACAGAACATGCCTAAATTAAATGGCAAAAAATTATTAATTTCAAACAGGTTTCCAGGGCACTCCTCCTTTCAGTTATTGGTTAAAGAAACACATATAGCCCCACCCCCAACTCACATGATTGGTTGAGCCAGTGTTGCAGTTGTCAGGCAGACTGGTATACTAAAACAAACTTGCAATGTTTTAATAGACAGCAGCGCAGTATTTGCACTTTTCAGGGAAAACAACTTGGAAACTGCTTACTTGACTTGTTTTTGCATTTTAAACTGTGATAGGAGAGCTTTAAGATTTAAAAATGACATGCATCACTGCTAACAATTGGAATTTAATTAATTGCCAATTTCTTCACTGGCTGTGAATGTAGTCCTCTGATAAGGACACCGTTTAATAAAAAATCAAGATGCACTGTTGATAGTACAAGACTGATGCCGATTTTACTGGTATTGACAGCAGCTATCATTGTGATCTGTGATATTCATCAGCTCAAGCTGTAAACACAAGGCTGAGGCAGTCTTCTTTTGGAAAGGACGTCCTTTAAGTTAAACTTTAGAGAGACTGTGAAACAAGGAGGTAATGTGGGTTTGATTAATTTACAAGGTTTTTGTTATGAGTCATCCAAATGCTTAAAATGGTCATCCTTGTTTCTTTACGTTTAATATTAAAAAAGAGTTCATGCAGTACTAACAATGTACACAGAGGGTGTGACAGAATTATAAATGAAACTCTTTAACTAAATAAATCATTTATTAAATCAAATATGAATTATCTTCAAAGGCAATAAGTAAAGGTATAGTATACTCAAAATAAAAACATCAGTCATTATTTGGTCCAAATCTATTTTATTCTTCAATAAAACAACAAAAGGAATATTGTTTTATATATACACTCAACAAAAATATAAACGCAACACCTTTGTTTCTGCTCCGATTTTTCATGAGATGGACTTAAAGAT
>JAUMHI010000061.1:12375546-12410546 GCA_032359435.1 Enteromius unitaeniatus
TAATATTGTGTATCTGGAATGAATTTTAGATCTTTAAGTCCATCTCATGAAAAATCGGAGCAGAAACAAAGGTATTGAGTTTATATTTTTGTTGAGTGTATATATATATATATATATATATATATACACACACACAACTATGATGAATTGTAATTTGGCCTATCAAGCTTCAATAACAAAAAGCAGTATAAAGAATGCATAGAGTGATGCATTCAAATCAGAACATTCAACAGGCAAGACCCAATGGAGTTTCGCATCATTTAAATGCAATACTACACCCAAAATAGAAAATTCTCATATCATTTACCCTTATGAAGTCCCATATGTACATGATTTTACTTTTTTCTGTCAAACACAAACTGAACTTGAAGAAAAAGCAACCATCTCTTTGAGTCTGTATAATACAGGTGAATATTAACCCAAAAGTTGACACTTTAAAGACCACATAAATTGAGCACAATGTTAATCCATACAGCCACAGCTGATGACTTAATGTCTTTTGAAACAAAACAATTAGTGTGTGTAAGAAAGGTACTAACAAACCACCATTTCTGGCCAACTGTCTATACTGTCTGTGTGCAATATGTGCAGTTGCTTGATGTAAACACAGGGCTGGATTAAAAAAAAAAAGAATCAGCCCCTGCATCCAAACGGGCCACCACTATGATCAGAATTGGTCAGACAGTGCCCATTTATATATACTCGTGTTCAAAACACACAAATTTGAACCCTATAGGGAATACCAGGCACACACTAATACTGTGTGTAAAGATTATACCAGTGTCCTCGCTTGCTCTTGACTTACTTGTCTTAATAGTCAGCCCGAATTATGACTGTTTGAGGAAACCAGTATAGGCTATCTACAAAAATTTTTCATGGACGATTCTGATTGTCAGCAAACGGGCTGATTCTGATACTGACTGCAAATGTTGTTTTTCATTAAGCAAGAGATAAGCAAGAATGAAATAGAACAAGAACAAGCTGTTTATTTGCAATATATTACTATTACAGGCTGAACTGGCCATAAAATATCTTTAGCCATTTGAAATTAGAGGCAACATTTTAATCATAGTCCAACCAAAAGTGCTGCATAGGCTACATGTAGCATGACCAGTTATTTTCATTTAAATTAGATTGTACAATTACAGGGTTTAGAGCAAACAGATTGGTCTGACTTTAGCTTTGTGAAATTAGGCCAAATTCACTCTCTGCCAGTAGGTGGCGCTTATGAAACAGCTGCAGTACTGTGTTTCCTTTGTTACCGCTGCAAACAAATCAGCCCTGAACTCATAAACACTACTTTATTATAAGATAAGGTAAGACTATTAGAAGAGCGTAAGTTGCCATGAGAGACATTCCCATAAAATTTCACCCCAAATTAATTTTTTTTAACGTAAGCATGTTGTGAAGCTCTCAGAAAAAGTGATCAGTACTAAGGATTTATGGATTACCTTTGTTTTTGTTTTTTATGGTTTTTGAAGCAGCGATTTAGGATATTATCCACTTGCCTTATATGGACTCAGAAATTATAATTTATTTCTTGTAAATCTTAGTTTGCGTTACACATAAGTCATCTACATTTGGGACAGCGTGAATGTGTGTAAACAATGAGATAATTTTTATATTATTGGGATCTCTTTAACATCACTTTTGCAGGGTTTTTTTTGTTTGTTTTTTTTGGTGTTCTTTTTGACAACCTCTGCAAATTTTATGCAAAAGAGCAACTTTGACATTATGGCTAAATAACTCAATTTTATGTTCCACGAAACTACTTCCATTATCCACTACCTCTTTAAAGTGCTCAAACAGCATTGGTCAATTGAGTCATTTTCTTTTAAAACAACAGATTTAGGTGTAAAAATATCAGCGTTCCACAATGCAATCAGAGTGACGGCTCTGCAGCGCTTCTGTGCGTAGGTGCGAATAAGTGGGTGGTATAAAAGTCAAGTCGAGAAGGGTAAAGACAAAATCTGCCATCACAGAGGCGCTAATGTCTCAGTTTGGGAACAGACAAATGCTGTCACGCACTAGGTTGCCTCATACAAACACACTGCACGTAATAAAAAACATCACAAACCCTCTCTTCCTTATTACTAGGGGGAAGGGACGAGGGCTCCGGGTGATGAATGAGACTTCGGCACTGCTGAGATGCCGTCTGCCCCAGAGAACACCTCTTGCTGGAAGAGCTTCCCCAACCCCGAGGAAGACGAGAGCATGACGGATTTATGGACCTGCAAAAGTGCTGACCTTTCATTTCTGCACAGCCGGCCACACAGAGTCACCGCCACCATGGTCGTATCGCACAGTATCATGACCCTCGTAGCACGAGCAGGTCAAGTAATTACTGTACAGTTTTATCAAAATGAACATATAAATGTATTACCGCTCTTTTATTTGGCAGTATGCAGGAGAAGGATGGTGGGAGTTTGAGCATCTGCTGAGAGTTTGTTTGTTTGTCTTCACTGTTGGCTTGGGGTCATCACTCCATCACTGATCCTCGTTGTTATTCAGCTGTGTGTGTTCTCCGCTGTTGGCACAAAATGTGAGGTTTGGGGTTCGCTTTGCCAGGGCAGAAGCAGTGAGAGTGATGCCTTTGTGCTGTCACTCATTATGCTCTCACTGTCTTTGCCTGGAACACACAGATATAATTTGAGATGGGGGAGGTTAAAGTAAAGACGGCAGGATGGAGATGCAGAAATTCGGTGTGAGAATAAGAGACGCTGCAAAACATTATCTGCCTGATCTGGAGAGTCTCTGTCGCTGAAAATTAGTCAGGCTGATTACCTCTGCAGTCATAGTCAAAGATGTGCCCCTAAAGAGCTAATTGATAAATGAGAACATCTGATAGATGTAATGGCGAATGGGTCATATTAGAGGAAGGCTGATCTAATTGGACAGAAATGCTGAGGCATGCTTTCTCTTGACGACCTGTCACTCCCGGCTGTAATGAGGGAAGGAACCAATCTTGCAGACGCTGAGCACCGTGGTGGCTAATGCTTCCTCGGCGGGTTTGTCCAGCTCACACTTCAGATATCACACAGCTGCAGTCGTCACGTTCTTGCTTTTAAAACTGCATCTATGCAAGCTTCCTGCCTTTTTGATTGTAACCAAGCTTCTCGAGTTGACAGATGTGGGCAGTATAAATTAATGTGAACGTATATAGTCTGTCTGTAAGCAGATTGCAGGGGCCACGATCATTACCCCGAGAAAATATGTCTATTGGCGCTCACTTTAGATCAAACATTTGGTCTTAAAGGGATAGTTCACCCATGAAATTAAATTCTGTGAACATTTACTCACCATGTGTTCTTTATACGGTAGAACACTAAAGGTGATTTTTTTTAAGAATATACTCAAAGGGTTAGTTCACCCAAAAAGAAAAAAATATTGTCATTAATTACTCACCCTCATATCTTACCGAACCCATAAGACCTTTGTTCATCTTCAGAACACAAAATAAGACATTTTTGATGATATCAGAGAGCCATCTGACCCTCCATAGACAGCAGTGGCGGTTTTAAACATGGGCGAACGGGGCAGCTGCCCGTGGCAGAATTTTTTCATGACACGTGGGGGGCGGCACAAGCACTAATTGGGGAAAAAAAATTATCTGCGCCCCTAAGTGGTTTTCTATTATCTATCATAGCCTACCTGTGACTATGGCGTTTAAATAACCTAGTTTCAGATCTAGCGCACATAAAAACAAGACGTGCGCATAGGCACGCACAGAAAACCATTCTCATGAGGGAGCATTTCTGCACGGCTGGAGCACACAACACTATGCCCGTGTAGTGTAGACCCTCTAAACTCTCTCAACTGCTCAACCCCTAACGCGCTCTTCAGGTACACTTTTGAGATTTTGGGGGCAAGGATCAAATGTCAAATCTCTCCGTGCTTGTGATTGGTCATTTTCGACACATACCGCTTATCATGGCTTTAGGAATATAATGAATAGTCTAGTCATTTCAATAAAAATACCATAAATCCGTTTTTGAAATTATTTCTTCATATCACACATTTAAAACATTTAGCCGGCTATTTATGGCACGTGCACATAGCATTTTCTAATATTTATACCACTTATTGCACAGTCTAACTCCAACTCGTCACATTTTGATGCTTTGTCAAAACAGTTTTGCGTTGTTTTTCGATGCTCAAGGTATCCCTTTTTAGGCCCTTTTTACCGTGAGGGGTCCTGCATGTTTTCAGGTGTTTGGCTTAATGTAATAGTTTGTATGCATATATAAATTTATTATATAATTTTTTACTTTTACATCTTATCTCACACCTCATTCAGAAAACATACTTGTGTCCCGTAGCATGACACAATCGGTCACGAGATACATAAGAGCCAATAGTATTTCACAACAGCATGACGCAATCGATCACGCATTTTACAACCAATGTTGACGTAAGGATTCTTGTAGCGGCATTTTTTGAAATCACTCACAGCCTGCAGAGAGCACAGGAAATACACGGAAGACAGAGACAGCGGCCGCGTCTATTCCTCTCACAAATCAATTGTTTTGTATCAAAAGACTTGGAATATTAATATCTTTCAAATAAATGATGACGGTGTTTGTATCTGCCTGCTATATCCTGTGTTTTATTGACAAATGGTACGTTTAGGGGTAGGGGTTGGGTTATGTGCTCATAAATGTGTAAATAATATCATTTTAAATAAGACTGTTTACATTGAAAAATCACACCCCTACATATATGCAATAATGCCAATGTTTTTACTCAATGTATCTTTTAATTATGATGCTAAAATAAAATAAAAATATTGCGCCGGCATATTGACACAAAGACTTTCCAATTTTAAACAACGGAGGACCCCCCACGTCGAAATGTGACTAAAAAGGGGTACATTGAGCATCGAAAAACAACACAAAACTGTTTTGACCAAGCGTCAAAATGTGACAAGTTGGAGTGAGACTTTGTTGTATTGCAAGTGGCAATTATCTGCACCTGAGTATTGAAGTGCATTATAAAACAAAATGCAACTTATTGAGTGTAAATATTTTTTATTTTTTTTTTATTCACATCATTAAATAGATGCCATGGTTTTCACCTTTATAGAGAAAATAAACCCTAACCCTCCCCAATACTTTATTTTCAACTTTTTGATTATTTCTTAAATTTTCATTCATAGTATTCATAAATGCTGTTCTGATGTTATTTAGGGGCTAAGAGGGGGTCTCGCCCAGGGAGTAATTCAATGTAGAACTGCCACTGATAGACAGCAACAAAATTATCCCAGATCCAGAAATGTAGTAAAAACATCGGTCCTGTCCTGTTGAGCTCCAAAAAGCATTGTAAAAGTGATCCAGACAACTTGCATTATATTATATATATTCTTAAACCATCTGAAAACATTGAATGAGGAGCATTTCACTACACTATTGTTTCTGTAAGCAAGAAGCATGCACAAATGGTCCTCTTTGCAGTTTTTGATTGTTGTTTTTGCAGTCTTTTGCAGCAACTCTTACAAAGCATGTCTCAAGACTTGCTTTTTTTCATTCCATTGCCCTGCCTCATATTTTTAAACGCAATAATGTATTCTGTGTGAATGGCCCCTTATTGTGCTTTTGTGTCCTTTTTGAACCTTGAAAGCCATTCATTATAATTCATTATAACTGCATGCAGAAGACCACCATATTTTTCACTAGTATTTCTCCTTTGGTGTTCCACAGAATAAAGTAATACAGAATTGGAAAGACATGAGGGTGAATAAATGATGACAGCATTTTCATTTTTGGCTTAACTATCCCTTTAATCAATCAGAACAAAGCATCTCAGATCTAACCAAAAGAAACTATGAGGAGAAGAGGTGAATGTCAGGTTCTTAGATGTTCTTGGGTATGAATATTAATTTGGTTATGTAACAATTACCAAGTAGTCCTCAATGATTTGCTGAAAAGCATGCAAGTAGATCCTAGCTATTATGAGGGCTGTTCATATCATACATACCATCCAAGAAATTCTAGACACTAGTGCGGAAGAGTTTTAAAAATTACTTGACTTCAAAATTAAAATTTTTTTGATATGACATTTTCAAAAACCACACACTGTTTGTGTATTTGTTCTACTGTGGATGCATTTATTTGCTTTGTGCAAAAAAAAAAAAAAACGGAAAATGTAAGGATTATCACCCAGAAAAGAGAGCCAAATTTAGAAATGTATGTATGTAATAAGGATCGCAACACTAAAGTTGATTAAATGAGGGAAACGAAGAAATACTCTGAGCATTCAACCCGTCGCTATGCTATAGGCTCATTAAATTGGGCCATATTTTTGGAACTCAGCCCCTTTTAATCTTATTACCATGTGCAGCATATGGAATAAAGCAAATAGATGTTGAGGAATTATCTTTGTCCACAGTTCCAGCTCTTTTTCTCCTCTACTCTCTCTGTTAATTAAATGTGCTAATGACCTGGCAGGAGACAATGGCTCCCTGGCACAGAAAGACTACAATAGCAGAACAGTGTGGTTTTGAATGTCTTCCAACTGAGTTTTCCCACACATAAACCATAAACATACAGAATAGCATACTAGTATACCACTGCTGCAGTACACAACATGCATGCATTTGGATGAACAAAAATGAATTACTGCGCTGAAACCCCAAATATTATGCCATTAATTACTTTTAATTTTACCCATGTGTCCTTCCAAACCTGTCAGGCCTTTGTTCTTCTTTCTTATAATGCTATTCTCATAGCATTATAAGACTGAAATTGAACTATTCCTTTGATCAAAACAAAAGAAAGAAAAAACTACAACATAAACTATACATGTTTAAATATTAGTTAGATCCAATTAAAGGGTAAGTTCACCCAAAAATGAATATTCCGTCATTAATTACTCTCCCTCATGTTGTTCCAAACCTATAAGACCTTCGAAACACAAATATATTTTTGATGATATCAGAGAGACATCTGTCCTACCATAGACAGCAATATAACTAAAAAAATATCCCAGGAATTTGGTAAAAACACTGGTAAAGAAAGTCCATGTGACATCAGTAGATCAACTTCATTTTTGTGCCGATACAAGAAGGAAACAAAGGAAACAAAAATAACATCATATACTCAACCATTCTTCTCCAATAACTTACGTCTTACGCCATTTTAGAGACCATCACGTTGTGGCGTACATGCAAACAGCACATGATTACGCATACGCTCGTGCTTTCACCAAGATGTAAAACAGGCTGATTAGGTCTCAAAAAAAAATTTGTAAATAAACAATTATAAAATTGTAGGCTGCATGTTGAGATACTCTAAAATGGCGAAACACATAAGTCACGGAAGAAGAGTAAATGAGGTTATTTTTATTTTGTTTTGCATAAGAAAAGTATTCTCGCAGTATTGCAAATGTGAGATTGATACACTGATGTCACATGGCCTTTTTTACCAATGTTTTTTATTCTGAATCTGGATAATTTCTGTCTATGGAGGGATAGATGCTTCTCTGATATCTCTAAAAATATCTTAATTTGTGTTCAGAAGATGAACGAAGGTCTTATGGGTTTGGAACGATGTGAGGGAGAGTAATTAATGACAGAATTGTAATTTTTGGGTGAACCCTTTAATTGCAAATATATTAATTATGATTATAATTTATACATGCATCATGACAAAGTAATGCTGAATTTAATAAAAAAACATACTTAAAATGTAAATGTATGTTTAAAATGTTTACCATTAAATAATGCAAAGCCTGTTTACAGTGCATTCTGTGCATCACTGAGAAATAGTAAGCTACTATTCCATTCAACACACAGCCTTTCTGACATTTTCATTTGGGAGCAAAAGGTTCCCTGGCGTTTCTGAGAGTTGATGGATTGCATGTGAGAGGAGTTTGAGCTGATGGCATTTTGCCTTCCGCGGTTTACACCTCTCACTCATTCATGAAGGTTTTAGGCGTAATGTGGTTTGCTTTACTTGTCTCAGAGGGTTTTTTTTTTTTCAGAACACATGTGGTTTGGTGTCCTTCTCACATATAAGTCTGAGGAAAAGGGATCATGAGTTACCATGGCAACACCTCATAATATGGAGCCACTGGATGCAGATGTGGCCAGCATCTATAGTCTTCCCTCTGGATAGAGCTTGCGTGTACGTGCAGCAGAAAGTATCTTAATGTGTGCCACCGATTCAAAATCTTCACAATGTGCTGGCTATTATAGAACAGATGGGCTGCTATTATCAGCTTTTTTCTTCTTCCCGTAGGCTGAACTGGGTGCCTTTTTAATTGTAGTGGCATCATCTCAGCCACGTTTAACGTAGATCTCTGTATAGCTCCAATGGGCATTTTCACACACGTGAAACGTCGTGAAATGTGGTCCCCAAACCCCCATTCTGTGACTGAGCTGATTTAAGTGCTGAAATCATGAGGCTGTCCTTGGAGAGTTGCAGCAACATATGGATACTTACAGAGCTGAATGAATAGTTGAGAACGTCTAAGGTTACATCGGTAACCCACGTTCCCTGAAGGAGGGAATGGAGACGTTACATATGGAATCTCGCATGAGAGACCAATTGCCTTCGAGTCTTTGGAAAAAGTCAATGAATATTGGCGTGCAATAATCACAGCCAGGTGCACCTTATCACAGCGTGAGTATAAGAGGGCACGGCTGGATTGCACATACAGGTTTTTGCTGAGGAGCCGAGCCGGCGTCAGCGCGACCCAGGGTCGTGGCAAGGGGATGTAACATCTCCGTTCCTTCCTTCAGGGAACGTGGGTTACCGATGTAACCTTAGACGTTCCCCTTCAGTCAAGTTCACTTCGACGTTACATATGGGAACAGACCCGTGGAAAAGGCCACGACACTGAGGCAGCGTTAATGCCGGCAGGCTGTATTGCAGCGTGTCGACAGGAGAGTCTGCATGTAACCTTCCCAACGCCCTAGGGGCTGCATTTGGGGCCCCGTTGGGATGCCAGCTTCTATTTAAGTCACATTTCAGATTTTTCAGAGCTGAAGCATGGGTTGGGGCGGAGACATGAAAAAAAGGATTTTTACATGGAATTTTGTAAGGAATACACTATATTGATAAAATATGGATATAAGTGAAAGGAAAACAGCCTTCGAGCTGACTGTGGAACCAAGATGTTAAGGCCACAACCTACTGGTTAAGGGGCCCAGTAGGAGCACAATCAAGACTGACTCCACTCTGAGTCCGACTGCGGGGCAGGGAGGAGGATGGAGGGGGTTCACCTTGGCATCGGGGAATGAGAGCGCGAGAGCGGACGAGGTCTTATGCGCCTCAGACGGGGGCCGCGGCGGTCCATGCCAGGCGGCGCAGCTGTGTGGACTCAACACAGCGCGCTCGGCCTGGGGGATGGATGTACACCTACGGGTACGGGGCTCGCCACGACCTGGTCAGCTCCTCATGCACCTCTGGGAAGAAAGGAACCGAGGAGGACTGTGACGGGGCCACGGTCCGAGAACTCAGGAACCAATCATCCAGCCAAGATGTATCGGTTGAAGGCGCACGCTGCACCTCCACCTTGGCGGCAGGGAGGAGCATAGCCGAGAGCGCAGCGTCCGCCTGGGACGGAGCAGCGGCCACGGACGACCTCCGCCCCGCACCGGAGAAGGCCTCGTCGCTTGACTCTCCCTCTGATGCAGCATCCTCGGGTGTCTCCAGAGGTACGCGGAGGTGTTCAGGGGAGCACACGCCTTAGAGAACACCGTGACAGAAATGAACGCATGAGTCATCCACGAGCGCTGCTTCAGCATGCTCCCGACCCAAGCATGAGAGACAGCGATCGTGTCCGTCTGAAGAAGTGAGGAAACTGGCACACTCAGAAACGCACGGTCACATAGACATTCTGGAGAATGGCTATGAAACCATGATGAAATTGCTCTTTTTTGATGCCCGCTTGCGCAGGAGAGACCTCTCGTGGCACTGCGTGCACTCAATAGCGAGGTCTCTTGCTGACGAGCAAAAAGACTGCCACTCTTTTGAGTCCATTGACAGCTGCCCAGTTGAATATGCTGCAATGATGAGAGAGCATGAACTCGGACAGGAACTCTTGAAAATTAAAGTGTTCTCCACCGGCAGACTCGATACATCAGACGAGGCTCCGAAAGCGAAAAGCTGCATGTGCAATCCAGCCGTGCCCTCTTATACTCACGCTGTGATAAGGTGCACCTGGCTGTGATTATTGATCGGTAATATTCATTGGCCTTTTCCAAAGACTCGAAGGCGATTGGTCTCTCATGCGAGATTCCATATGTAACGTTGAAGTGAACTCTACTGAAGGGGAACTTACCACTGTATTTTCCCCTGAAAGGCTTCAGACTTAAATTGCAGTCTTTTTTATATTCATATCTAAGGCTAAATGTGCATATCAACATTCAATTGCATCACTTCTCAGTGGTATTTGCTAAGCCATGCGTCACTATTACTATTGCTCATTCTTAAGGCTAGGGATTTGGATAAATGCTTACTCTCAAGTATTAAACTTGTATGTTTGATAACTTAAACCATGGAGCTTGTTAAAGAGACATTCACAAAGCAAAACCTCCTATAGACGTATATTGAAATAGTGAAGCCATTAGAACTAGAATCTCACATCAGAGGCTCTTGTGAAAAGTAACAACCAGCAGTTTCTCCAGGCACACTTTTGCTGGAATCAAATAAAAGCAGCTGTTTTTTTTGTCTAAACTGCTACCATGTTTCTTACTCTGCACCAGAATGCATTTCAGTGCCATTTCTTGTGGAAAACAGAATCCATCATGAGCCTAAAGGAGGTAGCCATGGTAAAGAAGAGCCTTTGTGGTGAGATGACACCAATATATTTTTCTGTTCGTTATGCGGTTTGTCGGTGACATGGGTAAGAGGATGGGGCAGTGCTGGAGAGCCTATTAGTATTTGTAATTAGTGAGAGTGAAGCCTAAGCATTCACCAATTAGACAGCTGATATCCAATTACAGCGAGGTTGCAAGTAAGCACGGTCATGTCTTATTCATCATGAGAGCAAAAGCTACCGTTAACAAAGAGAACCCTGCCTCTCCATGGAAACAATTTTCCTGATCATGATGTGCTTTTTTTAAATTAATAGGTGTACGGTATAAATACATTTCAAGCACTTTGTTATATAATTTTAGAAATGAATCTCCAAGTCTTTTAGGATGAATTTCTAGTAAGCTGCAAACATTTTTTGTGTGATACACTCTATATTCTGTTAATGCTCAGATGGGAATTCACCAAGAACTGATCATTTTGAATTACTGAATATTAATTTGTTAATTTGTTTATTTAAAGAAGTTTTAACTGCTTTGGAACGACATGGAGGTAAGAGATTAATGACAAAAGGCTCCTCTCCAGCCAGAGCAGAACTGGACCCAACTAAGCCTGGTTCTCCCAAGGTTTTTTTTCCCCATTCTCTTACGGATGGGGTTTTGGTTCCTTGCCACGGTCGCCTCTGGCTTGCTTAGTTAGGGACACCTGATTTCTAGTGATTATCGTCGTTTTTGACCGTCTCTGCATCTGATAAATAAAGTTTAATCTCGTCATTATACATTACCATCGCTCTATTTTCCTACTTGATAATGTTCAGTGCTTTGCTACAATCTGTATTGCTAAAAGCGCTATATAAATAAAAGTGACTTGACATCGAATATCCCTTTAGGGGCTAAAATTATGTATAAATTATCCACCAGTTGTTTATTGGATTTTAAGCATTTTAAAATTGAAAGGTTGAATTTTCCCTTTGATTCACATTCTGTCTAACCTCACATTCTCTCTCCTGCAGTACTGTGAAACTCTCCTGTCGTGTCTCACTGTGTGCTGGAAATGGCAGGTGAAGCAGCTGAGGTTGTACTGCAATGCTGTTCCCGTCAGCGCTGTGGCCCAGAGAAAGACATACGAGCTCCGAGGTGTGTTTGCCTTGCTGGGCGCATCCAGCTGTCACTGGTTGCCCTACAAACTGCTCTGTCATCGCCCTGGGAGAATGGAGGTTAGGTCATTTGCTCGGGATGATCACTACAGCCGTGAAGGGACCAGCTTCCAAAACACTTACAAACAGCATTTTTCACGGCACAATTCTCTGCTCCTCTGCTGGAGTTTTCCTACATGAAAGAGGCACACACAATTAAATGCAATGCAACAAGTGTGTCAAGGATCACTTTGCGTAACCAGCACTTTTTTATTATTTTTGCATTTTACTTGATTGTGCTAATTTTTAATTAAATGTAAATGGAGACATGGACTACTTTATTATTTTATTACAAATTCAAATAAAAAATGATGAAATATATAAAACATTGTAAAGACGAGTAGTATTTAGACATTTTTACTGTAAAAATGTACAGTGCAAAAAGCATAACAAAAGCAATCCATTATAGCTCGCACGACTACACATTTTTACTAGTCGATTAGTCAACCAGAAAAGTTGCTGACTAGTCTGCAGGCCAGTGTTTACCTTACGTAAATGACAAAATGCCAAGCAGCATCAGCGGTGTTTGCTGTTTCTGTCAAATCCAGCGATGTGTGAACGGAGAGTGTAGCTGAAATGATGTGGGTGCTGCCTGAATCCAATATGCACTACTCGCTTATAGTTCCTGTCAGCCTCTGGGTGACACTTGGTTATTTTCAGGGTGGTTTACAAAAGTTTTGGCTTGTATGTGAACACTCAAAAAGACCATCTCAGGATAAGACAGCGCGCATGGGGATGCTTCAGCTTTGTCTTTTAATTCAACCATTTTTTCCCCTTGCAATGCAGTCAAGCAAAAATAAAAACTTAGACGGGAAATGTCACTAGTTATACAGGTTTCTACACCCCAGACTGAATTTATCATATCCACAACAATTTTATGTACTAGTCTTTCTGTGCTATAGGGCAATATACCAAGTAGACATGATAAACCGATAGGAATATGTTAGGCGGTAGAGATTTAGGATTATTGTATTGTGTTTAAGGTCATGTTATGCTGTAGTGCTTCACAAGTTAACCATTTGAATCTTTTTAGCCTTGCGGTTTAAAATCAAATGATTTAAAATAATCAAAGCACAATAAGCAGCAAAAGATATTTTAATTTAGTAAGTTCACATTGTTTAATTGCTAAACTTTTTGGCGGCTTATTGCGCTTGAACCACAAACTTATGTGTCAAAATATCTGTCTGTGAATATTCACACAGAGAAACCTATAAGACCTTTGTTCATTTTCAGAACATAAATTAAGACATTTTTGATTAAATTTAGATCTGCACATTAGGCCTTAAAGTGACAACAGCCTAATATACCTACTACTGTTTCTGCCAGTAGCTGCGTTTGTCTCCATTGCAATTTTGTGAAATATTCCCTTTTCAAATTAAACTGAAAAACCACCCCATGTCGCTTTTTAGCGATATGTGGACTTTTTGCAGTATTATTGCTTCCATTGAGAATTGTTCAATTCACACTCATTTCAATTTGTTCAAATTAAAGGGTAATGAAAACACAGCTTGTTTTAATCAAACAACCAAAAAAAAAAAAAAAACATTGTCAAAAAAGTCATCTCAGATTGCTTTTTGACTGAATCACTTGTGTAATGTATATTTTTACATTGAAGATTACACATTTTACACATTTATACTGTGATATAACATTTTGGTAATATAGCCCCTAATCCATATGGTAGCAATAAGAAATTGCCATTTTAATTGTTTATGTAGGTGCAAACAAGACTGGTAATTAATTTATCACTAGGTCCTTTAATGAAAAACTCTTGTTGACAATATCTTTAATAAGACTCTATGATTCAGTAATCATGACCGGCATCTGTCTGCATGGCTGTTGTACATGCGTTTAATATGGGAAATCCCTTAGATGCAGTCTTAGTCTTAAACTGGCACAGTGGATTAATGAGGCATGCTGGGTAATTAACGTAATGAGCCTCCAGTGTGTCTGGCTTGCCTCAGCACCACAAAAGGTGAATGCTGGAGTGGTCATATGCAAGCGTACCGGTGTGAGCATGTGTGTGTGTCGGCATAAGTGAAATGTGTTCTAAGGGTGGTCTCTTGTCTGCATTTTATGTGATCGATTAGCTGCTGTGGTACTAAAGGGCAACCTGGGTGTGATTTCAAGCAGGAAATTGGAATTCACAGCAAACAAACAAATAAACTGTGTGTGCTGCCCATCACTTGCCACACTGTGGTCACATGATCAGCAGCTGTGCTGGGGGACACAGGGGCTGAATGTGATGCATGGCAGACCTCCTATACTATTAAGTGAGCTGCGAATCAGACTACCTCACTTGATATTTCTATTAAAGTTTCATTATAGATAAAGGTGAGCTGTTAATTTAAGAGGGCATTCACACTATTGGCTTAAAAGCCCTTGTCTAACAACTAGAATTATTTTTGATATCTAAAGGTCATGTGAAATCTGTCTTTGAAACTTTTTACCCAGTGATCCTGTGCCTTTTATAATTTTTTTTTGTTTTACCCTTGTTCCTGATCTAGACTTTAAATCATAAAATATAAAAATCTATCATGCAATGTTAATTATTACATTTAACTATGAAAATCTAAACAAATAGTGAAACAGTTTCAAAATGTATTCTGTGAAAATATATTTTTTTAATGATTTTTCATTTTTGTTTTACAAATAACCTTTTGTATGATTTTATTACTATAATTGTTGTACAATAAGGTGTCATTTGTTAACATTAGTTAAAGGGGTCATCCGGTGCCACATGCACTTTTCAAGCTGTTTGGACTGAAATGTGTGTTGGGAGTGTGTGTACACAACCACCCTACAATGATAAAGATCCACCCAGTTTTCTTTTAATTTAAGTGAGCCCTTCTGAAATCAAGCCATTCTCAAATGCATGTCAGTGTGGCGTCACACAGACAGAGGCCACGCCCATAATACTTGATTGACAGAAGCCTGTCACACAGACTGAACTGGTGTCTTACCTTAGACCCACCCTGAGTGAGCCGTCATCAGACCGAGACACAGAGACACGACTCCTAAGAGATTGAGGTGTTTTGTTGTTGTTCATTAATATATTAATGAACATAGCAGTAGTCATTTACCCCCCGACATCTGAGTGACTGAAGATGCAGAAGATTAAAGTTACGTTTGGTTCTGAAGGGAAACGTGCCCTTGATCAACCGAAATGCGTTTATGTTCGAGCGAATCGTTCATGATCCAGCCTCACCTACAGAAGCAGTGAGTATAATGCCTTTAATGTATAACTAACATGAACAAAAAATGAACAATACATGTATTTCAGTATTTATTAATCTGTGTTAACATTAGTAAAGCATAATTTAAAAAGTAAATGCACTTGTTTAGTGTCAGTAAAGGGCTTGAGATAAAATCACCCAAAAATAAACTAGCAATACAAGCAAGGATAACCCTTGGCATTCATTTGCTGAACCAATTAACATACTTTCAGTTTTACTTCAGTCAGAGATTCTGAAGAAAAGAAAGCTGATTTAACATTTTGATCCAATTCCCTTGCACCATCAGAGTTAATTAGCTTACTTTGGCTATGGTGGTCAAGTGAAATAGCTTTTTTCCTGGTACAACACAACCTGATTCAAACAAAACACTCCCTCAACCTCACTTATCACCTCAATGCTGATTTCTTTTCACCCTGAATGGTTTGGAAAACAAAACAAAACAACATCCTCCAAGTACACAAACTTTTTCTGGCACAGGCTAGTTGAGGTCTTCCTAGATAACCTTGTTTTTTCAAGTAAACAGCCCTACTATGTTTTTTTAACTCCACCATCAAATTCTCATCTGCATTGATTGAACAGACAAAATAGATCACCCTACCATTTTGTAGACGTCACATGTTTATGTCAAATGCGCCATTTGGGATAGGACCCAGACACCTGTCCCAGTTCTTCTCCTGAATCTGGACTGCTTGCTCTCCTTGTTATATCTCTGAGGAACATATACTGTACAATCAATTATGGGATATAGAGTAAAGTACGTTAAACAATCAATTATGGGATATAGAGTAAAGTACGTTAAATTGATACCTGGTCTCATAAAAATATGTACCTCTGTGCACTTTTTGTGCAACACCGTTTTTACACACCTTACTGCACCGCAGTTTCAACTTTTCACCAAACCTAACCTTTTTCTTTTTGAATATGTATTACGGCGGTTCAGATTTGAAATATCCGCGGACTGTTGCTAAAGGTCAATGCTCTATCATATTGGAAATATGCCCTACAACAAATCCAACCCTAAAAATGCATTTGTTTTTGTAACTTTTGTCATTTCAACTTCCTTTTATGCAGATTTGAACTGTTTTGTTGAATCGTATATGCAGGATTCGAACCGCAGCTCCACTCCTCTCAATTACATCTCTGTAAGCTATCAAACAAACCTACTATGAAAACTCATAGAAATGAAGCTGGATACGTGTGATGCTAACAATCAAAAGCATCAGTTTTTAAATATCCCATCATATTACTGTTTTTTAAGTCTTAATTACTAATTAATTACTTGTTCAAGTAATTGTGTGAAAATATGCTTTATTAATCAAAACTCTGTAAATTTGTGTGAAAAGGAAAGATGTCAGCGTTTTACTGTCTCTAGTGTTTATTTCTTTTGGAAACTGCAGTGATATGTACTTATTGGTACATAATTCGTCTTTCACTAAAAAGTGCACCCAGGTACATTTATGCCATGAGACCTGATAAACGAACATTTGTTATTCAATCATCCTGTCACCCACCATCACCAGTGAAAGAAGGAAGCCCAACTTACCTACACAAGTGGACAGCTATGGAAGCAAACCACACAGAAGCATTTATCAGGGGAGAACAGCTGGGAAACACCACAATTATTGAGCGATGAAATGTAGGAGGTCATGCACATTTAAATTTGGGATTTAGACCAAAAACATCACACAGAGACGTCAATCCACTGCCTACTTTCATAAATCTTTAAAAATCCTTCAGTGCAGTGTACCTACCAACATTCTTAATATCCACTTCATCCATGAGCTTTTCAGCTCTCAGATACAGTTAATGATTTGTTTGGAGATGTTGCTGAGTTCAAATGACTCATTTAAGACTGTGAGTCATTTGCTAGGAACTAGAAATTGTTAAATTAACTACACATTAAATTAAAGCTAGCCAGGGTGACTACTTACATACTGTAGGAACTCAACCACTTCTGTCCAGCCATCCTTATCGAACAATTCTATAATTTGTCATGTGGCCTATTAATGTTTTATTTTAAGAGCCAACTAATGGCTCCCTAATCATTGTTTTTCTTTGTATATATAAAATTCCCTATGTATTTAAAATGGTCTGGTGTAGTTTTAATGAATGACTGTCAGTGTAAACATAGCCAGATGCTACTGTCCCTTATCAGTGCCGGTTCTACACTCAGCTGTAAGCAATGATTGTCAATAACTTTAATTCTCTATTAATGCTCCAGTCCTCCATTGGGAAGCGGGGAAGATTAAAATAGCCTGGGCAGCATTGGTTAGTTAATCAGCTTTCATGCGATGAATCATAATCTTTTTTGACAGGGAAAACAGCTGTGTAATTTCAAAAGAACAGCGTGAAGGTCCTTGCACTTACTGTGCAAGTTGCCGTGGTGACATTGTTTCACAGCTTGCAACCGATACAGACTTGTCATCTAAATTCTACCGACAGAGCACATCTACACATCGTACAGGCTTGTAAAATGAGACTGCATGTGATCACATCTACACAAACATACACACTGTATATATCCTAGTCTGAGGTTGAGTTGTGCAAAAAGAAGTCAGACTCAAAGCCATTAAATAAACGGGACACTAAACTCTCTCCCCCAAGGGACGTGCAAAGGTCCAGGCCCTAACTGTTACCAAAATCTTGTTAATGTCGCCTGCCGAGAGTCCAGTCTCGACAAATGAGACTATAAACACAGTAAATTCTCTGGCATGTTGTCCATATCTGTTAGAGGTTATTTATTGTTTGCTCCCAGGTGAGCATTTGCAGCCTTTTGTGCTAGAGTATATTTCTCATCCCATGACTCTGCAGCAGTCATATATCCTGAGGGGCAGAGTGTGTATGACACACTGATAAACACACACAGACCAGTCTGTACCTCCCACATACCCTCACTATGTTTTCTTTCTTTCTCAGTAAATGTTATGCTCCTCATACTGCCTCCATGACCCGGACCACACTGAAATATTTTTAAAAAATGGATTGAGCATGCAAAAAAGCATGCAAAATATGCTCTAATTAGCTCTAAAATGAACTAGGAATCACATGTCTTAGCTGCACTCAACTAATGTGGTCTTTTTAAATACAGAACTATTTAAATTAAGTATTAGCAAGTGATTTAAGACATGAAATTAATTTGTTTTCAAAGAGAATTAGCTCAAAATTGTTTAGACGATAATTAATATGCATTAACATGCTTTTAGCAGCCCTAGTTTTTTCTGTAGCTCAGATACAGTAGCAGAGTGTGCCACTACAATGCTAATGCCATGGGATCAAGTTAAAATGCAAACCAAGTCAAAGTTGCAAAAAGTGCACAAATGCAAATTTTTTTGACCAGACTCAGTCAGCTGTTGAGACACTTAATTCCGTTTAACACTCGCAAGTGCACATAAAGCAGAAGTTACATTATTTCAACAGGGTCCAAGTGCTTCAGAGAATACACTAATGATAACATCACACATAAAATTAAATAAAATAATTAATTGTTTTTATTATATATATATATATATATATATATATATATATATATAAGGCAAAAAGAAATTACAAACTGCAAGAATTATACATTAAATTTTGAAGTAGAGAAAATGTAAGTAAACTGGCATTGACTGCCATAACTCAAATTCAATTGTAAAACATACAGTACCCCATTAATCTTTATTTGCAACTTCAGAAACTATATTATAAATATATCTATATAGTTTAAGAATAGCGTATATTCAACAAAATAAATTGTTCATAACGTTTCAATGAATTATATTCTTCTAGAATATGAGCAGTTTTGGCAATTTTGTGTAATTTTAGTAAATGCTTCATTCAGACCCACAAAAAGACATACTTATATATTTGACTTTGTATTCAAAGAAGTCTTAGCAAATCTGCATTGATTCCATCCTTGATCAAAGTTGGCCTTGCTGTCACTTCTCCTCTGCAGAAGATAATAAACGAAAGGAAACTACAGTCCAGAACATTTAACACAGCAGTGGCTAATGCTTAAATATCAGACACAGGCAGTATAACCTTGCCATATTCTAATAAATTATACCTTAAATATGTGTATGGCCTGTACAGATAAGTGAGGCAGTCACTGTGCTGTGATTGACAGTAGAAGCCACATTTCTTAGACACATTCTTCCATTCAAGCAATAATGTCTAATGTACCAAGGGTAAATTAACGTCTCTTTTTCCACTTATTAATGACATTACCTTAGTCCATTTACCTTAAAAAGTCAAATGCATGCTACATTCACACTGCAAGCCTGTCGTGTGCAAATTTGACTTAATGCTCAGATCGCATCATTGTTGCTAATATCAGATTCCAATGCGAACTGGTCACACTCCTGAAGTAAATGCAGAAGCCACTGCAGTAAAAGTATGGATTCTGATATTACTTCAGACCTCTATTTGATTTAGGACCACATATGGAAGCTGAATCGACAAGATTAGATTCTGTGTGGTTTGCGTTGTTCACACCATTATGAAAAACAAAGCTGAATCACAGCAACATTTTTGCCCAGCGGATTTGGACCACTTTTGCTTGCAGTCTAAACATAGCCTTACTAATATGAGCAGATACTTATAACTATAGCCAGTACTTACCCCAGCCACTCCAAACAGAAGAGCTGATTACATTTCGTCTGCATTGTGGAGTTCCCATCAATCTGCAATCAATTATAAATGAATTATGCAGTCTTCAAATTGCTCTAATTCAAGTACACTCTCAGTCGATTCAATCTGCTCACCACAGCTAATTTGAGATAAACCATGCAGTTTAAGTAAGCACTTTGTTGGGATATTGTGAACGTACTCATAAAAGCTGACGAGATTTATATCAGTTCAGTAAATCCTGGGAGATGAATAATGATAGATCAGAGAGCAGCAGAAGAACCGGAGGCTGCTAAATAAAACTCCCCTGAAACTCACTTGTGTGTGGGCCTGTCAGACCTGATTATAATTATACACATTATGTACTCTGTTCTGTGACATCATGAAACATGACTGATGGTTAGGGTTCTTGTGAAGTGCCACATGTTGCCGTTTTGACTCGTTCTCTCTACCGCTCTCTTTCTCTCTGTCTGTCGCTAGTGCTGTTTTCGCTGTCTTTCCCTTTGTCTTCTCCAGACACTCATTATGCACGGTTTGAGCAATTTTTAATCAGCGCCGTGAGCTGCCGTGGTTCAAATGCAAAGAGTCGTTCTCTCCATCCTGCTTTCTTGCTTTAGTGATCAACTTGTGGGTTGCAGTCAGTGATAGCAGGGCCATTCCTCTAACGCAGAACCATTTTAACACATACGTTTTAAAAATGAATGTTGTGTTTTAGTGCAAGGAGGATAATGGGAGACATTCAGAAATACCGGTTCAGGTACATAAAACTTTGGCAATTATAACTTGATTGTTTACACAGTAGGGAGAAAATTAAAGGACGCATTACAGGATGGAAGCTAACGGGATGTAAATATAAGGGCTAAAGTTAGTCACTGCTCATTTTTGATTAATTTAGGCTGTCTTTGAAGTCTTTAATTTTATTAAACATGGTAGAACGTATTAGAATCCTACAAGACAAACATACCACACAAACGTCATAGAATTAAAGGGGTCATATAACGCCAGATGCACTTTTACAAGTTGTTTGAAATGAAATGTGTGTTGGCAGTTTATGTACACAACCAACCTATAATGATACAAATCCACCCAGTGTTTTTCTTTACAATCTCCTTAAATGTTTTCCCCTCAATCAAATCGAGCCGTCTGACCTTCTGACGTCACACGGTCGGAGGCCCCTCCAGCGATTGTTGATTGACTGCAGGGTTTCAAAAAAAACTCGACTGGTGTCTTACGTCAGACCCGCCCTGAGTGAGCTCCGAGATGCAGAGACAAGCATGACTCCTTAGGTCCCTAAAGAATCATATCAGCTTTAGGAAAATTGCCATTAAATGACCCCTTTTATCAAATACTTTGATTAAGCAAAACCATTAATGAGTTGGCTACACATCCAAAACATGTGCACAAAAGCGTCTTTCACATGGCATGAGAGTCTTAAACTTTTCTTTCGTGTCTCATTGCACTTAAATGGTCAAATACACAACATGTTATGTTAAAAACGCACATAAGTTACAAAAAAGGTTGGTTATGTCTGTGAAGGTAAACAGCTGTTTATTTTAGATCTGTATATTAGAGAGTGTTCTTGGAGTCATTAATTACTCACACTTAGTGGTGGTTCTACATTGAATTATTCTCTGGGTGAGACCCCCTCTCAGCAGATAGAGTATGCTGTTATGTTTTTTTTAAAAGATCAGCTTAAATGTGTGATATGAAGAAATAATGTCAAAAACTGATTTATAGTATTCTAAATGGATTCCCAATTATTGAAATGACTAGATTCATTATGTTTTTATGTTTTATACATGATTTTTATATTTTACTTCAAATATGTATTGGTGTTGCATGATTAATTATTCATATAAAAAACAGCCACAGACACACTATTCCTAAAGTCAAGACAAGCGGTATGTGTTAAAAATGACCAATCGCAAGAGCTCTTTGAGCAGTTTAGAGAGCGTCGCGTGAGCACTGCTTAACGCCATTCATGCGAGAGCGCACTTTTGCACGCTCGTAGTGTTCTGTTATAGTTCTTATAGTTCTAGAAGGCTAAAATTAAATATTGGACCGATGCATTATGCACATATGATTGCGACTGCTGGTGGTCAGGATTGACCTGTGAGACCCCTAAGCACAGAAATGGATCATGTTAATGTAAGTCATTGCCACTGAACAGATCCCTTGGGGTTTTTCTTGGCATTCTGGGATACAGTGTGAAGGCTGGTGCAGATGGCTTTGGCTGCAACTTGGATTAAATTTATTCAGTCCTACTTTAATTGATGTTCATTAGTGATGTTACCAATGCATGGCTTATTTTTCAGTGTGTTGATATACTGAGAAATATGTACATTTAATTACCATATTGGGTTAATTGCAGTTCTCAGGGGATTCTTTAGGTATGAAATAAATTAAGACTTGTTGCAATGCAAGAAGCCTGTAATAATCCATCATAAGAGCTCAGAATGGAATAGCTTACTATTTACTGAGCAGTATACACTATACACTTATTATTAAAAAAAATATGTAACAGAATATGCACAATACATAAATCCAAAGTATGTTACTTGATATGCTGTTACAGATTGGCCAGGCTCTCCCATCACCTCACAATCACAAAGATCTCCCTCATGGAAGTTGGAAGTTCATGCTGAGCATATTGCATTGCGGGTTACAAAATGCAATTTGAATATTTTAGCATATATAAGTGATCCGAATATACCATGGCATGAATACATCATCATATGTTACAAAGTGTACAGTACATACAGCAGAGTCTCCTCAACGCTGTCATAATTTATCACTCAACTGGCTCCTCCCCTTCATGCTAGCCCCACCCAGAGCCACACAAGCACTGCTCATGCTATTAACCCACTTTCATCCATGCTCTTTAACACTGACCTTTTATAGCTCCTCTAATGCTAGATGAGCTCTATTGATTTTCGTATTCCCGTCCAGAGCTCACGCTGTTCGCCTGACTACTTACATTACATTTAATATGGATGCAGAGAAAATGCCAACGGGTATCAAATGAGTCTTATTTACTGGAGTCTGATAGCTCTGTCCAACCCCTCAGCACAAACATGTCATGTAATTACCCTAAAGGAACAACTTGTATGTTTTAGTGAAATATATATTTGCATTTGCGACGCCTCGTTAGTGCGTTCTAAATGAACCCCCTCAAACCCTGAACTGATTTTATTGAAATATACATACTACATTCAGGATTTGTTGAATTTAGTTTACATAAATTTAGTGAAATTTATCAGAGAAATATATTGGTGGCAGCACCATGCCGCAGGGATGCTGTTAATCAACATCTTGTTAAAAAAGAATAAAGTATGCAGAGCAAAATACAGAAAATTATAGCAAAAAAAGGTCTAAAGAGTAGTATATAGTATAGCCTATGCTAATATTTAACCTAAAAAAATCCTATTAAAATATTTAATTTTAGTTTTAGAAGTTTGCAAATATGCATTAGTGTTGACGGCTTATACTGTACTGTATATTTACATGCTCATGTACCCACTAGGATTTGACACAGTGTTTACTGTAAGTTCACCGAATCTAACATCTCTCCCACAGATCTTAAAGTACGCTGCAAAATAGAGCAAATGAATATTCATGTGATGTTTTATCTTTTTACAGAGGAGTATATGCAAAGTTAGCCCTTCATTAATAGAGGCAAGGCCCAGTATTCTCATGAAAGTTTGCCGAGAGCTCTACAGATACAATACCGTAACTTCATCTATGTATGTTATTTCCCAAGAAGATGAAATGAGGTGATGTTAATTTTTCTTCCCTTTATATCGCCGTAAGATCTGTGCAAATGCGAAACTCTCTCAAAGTGCTTGATTTGGGAAACATAACTAATTTTATAGATTTGATGTGGAAACTGACCAATAAAATATTCTTTTAACCTATGTTTTTATATAAATTTTAATAAATCTTCTTCCTCAGGGTGATGATTGGACACAATAGGGCATTTTAAATCGGATTTAGGAAACATTTAAAAGCCACACTGATCAATCTTAATTTCTTGTCTAAAGACTTGGCCCTTTTATTCAAAACAACATGAATTCTTGGTAATGGAGCAATTCATTTCAGATGGTAGTTTTTAATTAGTAATTAAACTCATAGAAAGACCATGCCCTTCTGAGGAATTGCAGGAGTAATATGAGATTACCCTCAGACACAATGATGAAAACCACAGTAATGACTGACAAACTCCTTGGTGGTTTACATTTGCGTATAAATAAGTAATTATGGCTTCCAGGCCCATCATCTCCTGAGTAACTGCATGCAATAGGAGGCACTTGTTCTGCTGCAAAAGTCCCTTTTTAAAGAAAAATTTCAGCCAAAAATGAAAATTCTGTCATCATGCATTCACCCTCATCTCGTTCCAAACTTGTATGAATTTCTTTGTTCTGTAGAACATAAGAGGAGATGTAGTTGGTCACACTTTTCATGTGATTACAATGAATAGTAATGGCTAAAGCACCATGAAAGTGTTACAAACGTAATCCATACAACTTGTGTGCCTTATTTCACATCGTCTGAAATCATACGATACATCTGGTAAAGATAAAGAATTTAAATCATTATTCATTGATAATCCTCTCCTCTAGTGGGTTGTAGTCATTGCAGCAAGATCACTGAGTCAACTTGAGAGCCAATATTACTGATTTAGTGAACTGGATCAAACAAATCATTGAATGATTCGACTCAAAAGGGCAATTCATTCATGAAACAGACATAGCAAAATCTGTAATAAGTGTGCACAGGGGCATAAATCTGATCTGTTGCTCTGCCAAAGCTGTTGCTCCAGAAGACTTGAATATAGTGTGTGTAGTAAATATAGCAGCTTTATTATACTTTTACAGAAGTTAAATAAATAAATAACTATAAAGTCAGAATATCACAAAAATATGTGCAGTTTGTTTTGTGTGCTAAGCAATAAATAATATATTATGTATTCAAATGAAATGTACAGGGCTCTTTCTGAACCCAGTCAAAGCATAATAATAATTTGTAAGGAATCTAGCTGTAATGAGGCAGTCTGAGGTGTCCTGGAGCGCTGTGTACTAGTTAGCCTCTATAATTAAAGTATTTTCAGTTTAAAGTGGGTTAAGACTACTTCTCTATGGCCTATTTTACAGTGCACACACAAAATATACATGTGTTAACATTAAAGGATTCACACTGCCCACATGAGCACGCCTCTGCTGCAAGTTTCTGAAATTGTAATCTTTACTATAATATTTTTTAAATTGCAAAAATGTGGCAGTCCAATAACATAATTATACATGCAAGTTACTTACTATGCAGTGTTACATTGCAAGTTGCAATTATTAGTAGAAGTATTGATTCCACACAGTTCATTGCACTGATATCATATGACCTCAAAACACTTTTAACATATTTGCAAACTAATGCATTTTGACATTTGCATTGTACAATAAGTTTCATACATGGCTTTTCTGGTACAGTAAACATGCTCGGTAGCTCACCTGGTAGCAATGCGCTTGCGATAAACACGCAGGTATTATCCTATGAAACATAAGCCACTGTTTAAAAGCTTGAAGAAGCAAGATAATATGGTAAATATGCATCAGAAAATGTGTTTTTGTCAACTATATTTAGGTTTAAGGTAGGATATAGCGCAGGTGGTACTTTATTTTGAAGTGCAGAGCATGAACCTTTCAGTGCTAATTTATGGATTGCCACGATCTATACAGCAATTAGCATAATAAACTGCTGCCAGATTCAAATTCTTCTCTATCTGATAAAATCAAATGCCCTTTTATTACCACTTAAAGGACATTTCACTTTGAAAGTGCTGTAAAACATGCAAGAAGCAATGTATATCATGTCGCCCCAAGCATGTTTTTCCAATGAAACCTGGCTGGTGCTTTTTAAAAAGACGAGTACCACAGCCAAATGTTCCACAGTACCTTTGTTATTTACTTACTGCGGTACTTCGCCTATGAAATAGGGACCAATTTCTTGAGTGCTGCAATCAAACAGGAAGCCGGTCAACACTAGCTCTAATTGGACACGTGCAACACACCACTGAATGCGCTGATAACTTTTTTTCTGATCTCACGACCCACTTGTTGGCAACACAGCATGACAAAAGCTTCAGAGGGAACCTTTTAAGAACAGCAGAGCGGCAGCCGAGACAATGCAAGTTACAAGCCTTTGATATCTGCCCGTAATTAGTTATTTTTGCGCCGCTTCTCCAGTTGTGCGTTTGTTTTCATCTCGGTTATATAGGCTCCCAAGTTTGGATCCTCTGAGAGCTGTAGGTGCTTTCCAAGCAGAGAATTATTCACATTATCTTCAATAAGGGAATTGATTACAGTCACACTTCCCCTGTTACTCATCTAGTCAGACTCACCCGTGCACCCTTCCGCGCCTAATTGGAGTGTCAAAGTAGCTCGTTCATTTCCGTCACGGTACATATGCCATAGATGCCCCTGTTTATTTCCTGTACGCTTTCTGACTCACTCCACTCTGTTGCTTCTGAATTAGGGAGATTGTGAGACTAACTGAGTGCCTGTATGTGCGTACATACCATGTTTGCTGAGCCAGGCGGACTCCCGCGGCGAGTTCTCGGTGAGGGTTCCTCTGCATGCGTGACTTGGCCGAGTTGGAGCAGCTTGATCGGGCAATGACTGCAGGCACTCTCTTTGCTCTGAGCTCAGGCTATTGCTTTTACTGGGATGAGATAGCAGGGCAATTTACATAATAATAAGATCATTTGTCCTTCTGTCACAGTTCCAAAGACGGAAAAACAAACATCAATTAGTCCACTATCCAGGGGCACATAACTGCAGGGTAAGAATGAAGGTGTGGCTTTTGTTTGGTAAAAGAAGCAGTGATGCACTAGCCCTTCCTCTATCTGAAAAATTAAAAACTGTTCTCATATTAGCAGTGTGAAGCATCATCTAACACTCCAAATGAGAGCCGCCAATGGCTCGGACATTGCCTCAGAGGGTAAACGCATATGGTCAGGGCTAGTGGAGCCAGAGAGAATGCTAATATGGGAGAGAACAGATGCATGAAGAATTAAAGCAGTAAGGCTAATGATGGGAGCCAGTGTGTATGGTAATTATCAGTCTCCCACAGATTCCCAGGTAATGGAGCCTTCTTTGCAGTCATTAGAATCGTCATGATGTATTCAGAGCATGTCCCAACCGCACCGTTCAGGGGTTGCCCAAGGCTAGGCGGACTCTGGGTTTGGAGCCAGGCCACGTTCAAGAGACCTGACAGAGATGTTCTTAGATCTCAACAGCGCGGCCCAATGTCACTATTCTCTGGTGTCTATCAGTGGAGTGTTGGAGACTTTATAGTTAGAGTGTCCTTTTTGATATTTTGTTTTTAAGGCAAAGCTGTTCATACAGGTTCTGTTTTGTCCAAAATTCTTTAAGAATGGACTCCTTTTCAGGTCATTAGTAGATGAATTCGTATTGAATTGGCGATGAACCATACAGAAAGTTAAATTGGAATTTTAACACGGAATTAATAATCCGCCTCATTAAAAATAATGACAATGTCGTATTGCGTCTGTCGTTTTGTTTAAATGCAGTGTGTGGACTGATCTCACTGTGAAACATATTAAAACATATTTTAGTAGGTATAATTCGTATAAATGACCACATTAACCCACCCCTAAACCTACCTGTTACAAAAAGAATGCTAAATCATGTTCTCTGGGTTCAAACCCACAATCGCACTATCACTAATTTAAAAATAAAAAAGTATTGAGCGACACTTTTCAAAAACAAACAAGAAACGATTCAGTTTCTAGTTCATTGTTGTTGTGTAAACATTTCCTAATATAATATCTTATTATAATGTGCTAAATTATCATTATCAGGGGGGTAAATAAAGATGATGGTTAGTTATACAGAATTACCCAGATGAGCATCATTATTTAGAAATATCTGATTGCTGAAATGATGAGTCAGAATCAAGCATTCTCTAGCCACATATAAGATTAATCAATCATCTTATCATGCAATTTATTTGATTAAATTATCTGTAGTTTCAACACATCAATGTCGTAATTTGGTTGACAGCAGAGACTGACATGCCCTCAACACGTTCAACCTATTTTCGGTAATGGGCTGGAAACTAGTGAACCGTCATTCCACGTAATTGTTACCTAATCCACTGTTTTGGAATCCAGAGCTCTTCATTCACACTCAATTCCAGTTCATTTGCCAAAATTGATTGCACATCACAGCATTGATCGCATGTTGGAATTTTGTCAGACTGTTATTGAGTTCATAGTTTGTGCTCTGTTAATGTAGCTCTTTAAAGGCATCTGCTAAATTGCACCCGACAGCTTTCCAATTAGCCACACTCGTCGTTCATATGGCCAGAAACGATTTATGATGCGTGGCCATCCGTTCTGTATCTATGTAGTTAAATTCAGAACGGGAACCTCTTTCAAACAAGACTCAAAGTTCCTCAGTTCAATTGCGGTCGTGGAGGTGAAATTACATTGACATTGCTTTGGTGAATCATTCCAATGGTTTAGTGATGGTAGTGTCGCGGCTGAATCACATTAAAACAGAGAGGAATAGAGAAAATCATTTGTTTTTAATCCCCTTCACCATCACCCTTGATCTTTCCGTCACACTCGCGGCGATTTCACCTACGTTGTGACAGAGCTGTGATCACCAGGGACCCGTCAGTCAGAAAGCCCTACTTTTCCCAGAATGCACTTCACACCTGAACTCCGAAAGCTCTCGCAACATGACTCTGCATCTTAAGTGTGTGCTTAACATTTCTGTCACCCCAAACAACCACACACCACTGGCCAGCAAACCTCATGATACCCATTTAAATATTATTTGAAATGGGGGGAAAAAAATATCCAAGCGATTGTGGTTAATTTATGCTAAGCCCTTTTTAGTGTCTCACTTTTATAGATCTCTGACATTAAAGGAAAAATAGAAGCAGAAATTATCCAATCGCATGTTCCTGGTCTTACTGTGAATCATTCTTCAGTGCAAGTAATTCCAAAGGAAAAAACAGTAAGCTATTATAGACATTTGATATTAAAGTTAACATGAAGCCAGACATGATCCTATTTACTTTCCTAATGCACAATCTGGTCTAACTATGAATGATTCATAATTGCAAGGCATTTTACTGGGAAAAAAAGCTATCATATGATGTTCACCAAACTTGCATGGATACATTTTACTTTTTAGTATGATTTGCCTATTTTTCATGATGCAATTACTCCAATTATTTCCTATACTTTTGTCTCACAGGGACAGTATGGCACACCGGATATGTCTATAAGTGTATGTAATTGCAAAACAGGCAAAAGTTCACTTGAAAAAGAGCAAAGGTTGATTTTATGTTGATTTCTACATTAACATAGCTTTCTACATGAGGCATAGGACACACAATCTTCCAAGTCATTATTAGCAATGATTTGGGACACATGTAAAGTAATTCAGAGGGAATCTATGTGAGAGGCAATGCAGGATTTTGAACAACCTCCGGAGTCACAGCTAGGCGCAGATGTGAGGTTTGAATTTTAAAGATGTGGTGCACTTCTTGTCCGTTGTTCGATCTCCTTAAGGCTACTGATATGAGTAGAGTCGGATCACATTGCATTCATTATATAACTTTTTTTTTTTTAAACGCCTGCGAGCGCCATAAAATTTTTTAGATTTAGAATACACTTTTTTCAGCAGAACATGCTTTGGGCTAAAAATGGCCGAACACTGCTTTAGGCAAAACATGTTTTGAAAAAACCCAGACGTGTTAGCATTTGCAAAGGTTTTTTGAAGATATAAAGAGAAGCTAATTTCTCCGGTCTAAATCAGGCTTCTTCCAGCAATTTCTGGGCATTTAGTTATGCTAATTATCCACATCTTGCATGAAGTTTCAATTTGCATTCCTTATTTCAATCAGGCACAGCAACAGGTGTCATTTTTCATGGGTAGGGTGTTGTTTTTTCTTCAGAGATTTCCCCAAGCATAATCATATGAATCAAGCTCTTTGATTTCACAATGCTTCATTAACAGACATCATCTGACACTTTGCACATGTTCATAAGTAAACGAATGAGGAACATTTTTTTTTTTTTAAATCACAGCTGGCACATATCTTTCCCTTGTGATTTTCTGCTGGAATCAATGCTGAAGGGAAAACAACGACACATTTAAACTGTTCTGCGAGTATAATTAACTGAAAACCAGACAGATTGGTCCAGTCCACTTGGCTTATCTAGGTAGCATGTTTTTATTTAGCACATTTCTGCGCTAATGTATATGTTTAAGAAATCCATTTGCCAGATGTTTTTGAACATATTTACTTGCCATATTTTTCCATTGGATTATACAGTATGGGGTGATTTTCACAGCTGGTTATAGTTTTAGTACCAAGGTTTTAGGTTCTATTCTCAGTAATTTGACAGGATAAAAAAGAAAGGTTTAAATACGGTGTTTGTGAACTCATTTAATAAATCCCAAGAGCTGCATAATGGAAATAAAGTAGATGGCCTGTAGAAAAGGTCACCTACCATTTGACAGAAGTGATTAGTGTCCAACCACTGTCACTTGGACTTTTTCAGGGAGAAAATCCCATTGAGCATTCATCGTAAGTATGTAAAAGAAGGCAAACAAATATAGTTGGAAACTCCATTCTGTTCAAGAGGCAGAAAAGTGCTGAATATCAGCAGTATTCCCAATGAGTTGCATGGCAGATTCCAGCTCTGATAAATATGCAGGACGTCAGCATTTATGAAAGAGATAGGCTGATGGGAGGGAAGTGTAGATAGCCTATTAAACTGTAAATATTTACCCCAATTCTGTGTAAAAATACTCCTCTTTCCCCCAGGGTCTTGACATGTCCTCTTTTTGTCCTCTCAGATTGGCAGGCTTTGGCGTTGTATTTGTTTCTGGAGCAAATGGATGGTGGAGGGCAAATTCAGATCTTTTTTTTCTGGAAAGTTATAGATGCAGATACATTATATTGTAAGAACATGGCAGTTTTTAGCTACCAGGCAAAACAACTACATTTGATTTGGATATGGATTATTTACATATATGACAAAAATGTCTATCAAAAAAAAAAATCTAGCAACTTAAAAAGTAAGATTACAGGCCAAAACAGAATCATATTTTTGGAGAATCTGAACAAAAGTGTCATTCAAAAAGTTTAATCATGTAAAAACTTTATATTAAATAAATAATAAACCTGTAGAGAGTTGTAAATTGATATTAATATATTTCATTGTGTACATTGTGTATTCATGCAATAAATGCTATTATCAAGCAGATTAAATTAAATTAATTAAAAACAGCAGTCAGAATATGCTGAGAAAGCTCATAAGTGCATTAAATACAAGCCAGGTGTAGGTGAAATAAGGAAGATTTATTATCAGGGGTCAGGGGCTATAATTAAATGCATATTTTCTTAATTAGGGGTGACTGAATTTGGACTTTCATTGAAGAATGATGACAGAAGCAGGCAGTGTTTTTTTTACTTTTATTGAAACACACTTTGCTGCACTTGATCATTAGTCCTTTTTTTCCTTTTTAAAGTTTTTGAAACTGTCTATTTACACTAAATGTTTTTCATTCTCTTTCTTATAAAAAAATCAGCAGGAGAAAGCCAATCAGTTAATGCTCCTGATCATCCTGAAGTTCAGAGGCATGGTTCTTGGACCTTTACCCTAGTAAAATATTTAAAATATATTTATTTCACACTAAATAGTTCAAATTTTAATTAAACTTTATTTCGAGTATTACTTGTGCACAATGCATATCTCTTTTGAATAAGCCTAAAACGCATGTTTATGTCATTTTTTTTTTCGCTTTTAATGAATTTCAGGTTTTTCCTATGGAAGCCTGTTTCCGCCACTGAATAAAATTTTTTAAATGTTATTAAAACTTACAACTTTATCACACAATTCTGACTATATAACTTGCAGTTGTGACTTTCATCGCACAATTCTGAGAAATAAAGTCAGAATTGCAACTTTATATCACACAACTGAGTTGTAAAGTCAGATATAAAGTCGCAATTCTGACTTTATAACTCGCAATTGTGAGTTTATCACGCAATTCTAAATAGTTTTTTGTGTAGTTAGTTTTTAATAGTTAATTGTGACTTAACATCTCACAATTCTGGATTTATAACTCGGTTTGGAACGACATGGGGGTAAATGATTAATATCACTTTAAATGGACTAATGATCGGAGAATTTTGGCATACATCGTCAGAGAGAAGTCTGCCATTTCAATCTGAAGATTGAGTTATGACATTTAGACTAAGAAAAAAAAGAACTACAATAGACCTTTTCAACACAATATTTGTGTGATAGGCATGCTTATGTTTCTAGCTTAGCTACATGCTAACACCAAACTATATTGAAAATAACTGTTAGCATTAGCCAGTAGGGGTTTAAAGCTCCAAATATTTTTTATATTTTTATGGTTTATTACGCATGCGTACCGAACAAATAATAAAAAAATTAAAAATAAATTTAAAAAAATAAACAATTTTCAGGAAATTAAGACAATAAATGTTGGAAATATGTGAAAACTAAATGTAGCATTTCATCAGTATTCACAGCTAGTTAGTTCGCCAGGTATTAGATTTAAAGAAAGGCAGATTTAAAGTTATTTAGCCTATAATTAAATTTAGTAAAAGAAGGAACAATTTGTTTCTGATTAAAAAAAATTATAAAAAATGTTTGTATTTTTACTTCCTTCTGTAAAACATAGCGTGACACGTATGGTACGTAGCGATCAAACATGTTTTACACACCTCTATTAGCCAGTAAAACTTTCTATTTTAACTTGTTCATTGTTTAGTAGTGCACTTTTAATAAAAAAAAATGAAGTCATTATATTAAACTAACAGAAAACCGAACAGGACAGATGAAAAATAGCACGGCCTGATAATTGAAAAAAGCTTTTAGTTCTTCATTATAAAATTACCTTTGTCCTAACTGTTTTATGGTCATCCCAGACAAGAGCATTAACAGGACATATTAAGCGTCTTTAGATATCAGCTCCAGGTAGTATAGTGTGTGTAAGCTGCAGGGGGATGGGAGTGAAGGTGATAAAGGAGCAAATAAAGTGAAAGTGAACGCAAGGAGGCTCTCTCTTCTTCTCACACACATATACGCCATACAGGACGGATGCTATGAAACCAGTCTTTATTGACAACACTGGTATTTATGACGGCTTAGGGTGGGTGTTTGCTGAAGAGATAGAGGAAGTTCACCAGATGACAGACGGTCGGTGGGGCTGGGGGTGCAAGTTGAATGCTATTTATTGCTGTGTATATCAGAGAACAGGCTGTCAGCAAGACTGAAGGGAACGTGGCAAAGGGCTGCAGCCGGATATTATGAGGAAAAGCCAAAACAAACCAGGGAAAGCTGACATAATACAGCATACAGACCCATCACACATGAAGGTGCTAGAAGGCAAAAACATGCACACGGTGAACATAAAAATATTTCACTGTGCATTCCGTACAAGAATCATGACCGGTTTGCACAAGGCCAAATTAACATGCTTTCCTGTTGAATACAACGATTTTCCTCACGTTCTGCTTAAGGAAAATATCCCTAAGCAAAACGTGCTCCAAATGGTTTATTTGCATGCTTTTGGCCGTGTTGCCGCTCACTTCAGCGGAAACATAGTTGGCTCTTTTCTGCGTTCAGCATGCACCACAGAGACTGTCTCTATAATCACATTTCTCCCTTGGGCACTTCTCTCCTGATACAAACAAAGTCAAAATAGATTTTTTCTCGCATATACTGTATAGATTGAGTCTTAAGCCATAAATCTTCCCAGTGTCATCCAGGTCCCAACTTAGCCAGCTGAAGCATAGATTACATTGCTTTTGTCACCCAGGCCTGAGGGGCCTTTTTATAAAAAAAAAAAAAAGCACTGTTACAGAAAATTTCAGCATCTTTTTACAGCTTGTACGTTGCAAAAATGTTGTAAAATTTTCACCATGAATACTATCAGCAAAATGTCACTTTACATGAAATACCTGGATAGCCTACTACTATTTGCAATTTATTACATGCTACAATGAATCAGTGATATAGAGCAGATTGTACTGCACTGAGTAATACATGCAACATTCAACTTGATTAAAAATAAACTCTAAGTAATGTTAGCTCCAGGCTTTCTGCTCTTGATTCATAATTTGATGGAAATTCTATGATTTGTACACAAAATTGATATTTATATTTTGTAGAGCCCCATTCAATAGCATACTGGCATAGCACATATCCGCCAGGAGGCCTGATCATGATGGCTGCCGAGCAAACTGACTGGCTTATGAAGAGCTTTAGCTTTACTCAAGCTGGATTCTGATCCTTTCTGTTTTCTTCAGCAGTCTGCTGCTCTGGTCTGTATCTTAGATCCCTGCAGGCCACGTTCTGGGCTCAACATGATCAGTCTTTCACGCTCGGCTGCTTTGGTCTGAGGATTGCTGAGGAGTTACAGGAGGGATCAATGGGCAGCTGTAAATCCTCCAGCCATTGTGATGGTTATTGATTTAGTGCTCAGAAGCTGTGCTATCTGCTGCATGGCACTACCACAGACCAGCTCTCTCATATGTGCCATTGATGTGCCCTGGGGTGAGATCTCCCAGCTTTAGCACTCACTCAGTCTCTTTCAGACACATCACATTAGACTGTTCTATAAAACTGCTTTGTTGCTGAAGCCCACTAGAGCCCATGGACTAAAGAGCCTCTTGGAGAATTACTCGGAAAATGAGTCAAATGGGACGTGGTTCTATTTTCCTGGCCTGAGGACAGTTTCCATCTCAGTTCTTTCAGTTAATTAAAGTGATCTTGAATTTATCTTGAATTATTTTTATTTAATTGTAGTGTGATTTCACTAGTCTCTTGTTGGCGGCTATAAGGATAATTGTTTAATAAATAATGAGAGAGAAGTTGTCACAAAAGCCATTTCTCACTGACTAAATTTGTGAAAAGCACATTTTCACAAATTATTGTTTCAATCAGAATTATAATAAAAATTGTCCAGACCCCTCCGAGCCTTTGAATGGGTTTAAATGGGTGATAGCCGTTACGCTTTGCAAGACGTGAAATAACGTTATTAAACAAACGTAAACATAAATAAAATGTTCCTCACTCAGCTCTGGTGGGTGAATGAAGTCCTCCTGTAGCGAATCCATGTGTTCTTGTATGATAAA
>JAUMHI010000061.1:12420638-12457761 GCA_032359435.1 Enteromius unitaeniatus
AAAAATAAAAATAAAATATAATAATACAATAACATAACTATTAGCGCAAGTGGTTCTGAAAAAGTGACAGTGCACAATGAATAATGAATAAAAGAGAGTAGGAGCAGCATTTAATGATGGACTATAATGAGCCCTGCAAAAAGAACTGGACATTGGTTATGTATATAATATAATATAATATAGTTGGCCAATTTCGTGCCCACGCTATGTGTTAATCATAAGCCACACATCATAAGTGTGGGAATAAAATAAGCTTTAGTCGTTTGCACGAACCAGTTCTTAAAGTCATCCATTCCAATTAAGTTTAAGTTAAAACACTGATTCAACATGGAGTTGCTTTCGTAATTACTTTGTTAAATTAGTTTAATAATAAATAAATAAATAAATTATATATATATATATATATATACACACACACACACACACACACATATATATACACACACACATACACGTTTATATTTATATTCGTAATAATAAACATAGAAATCTAAACCTTGCACTTAATTGTATTTATTTATTTTTTGCATTCATTTGCAAAAACATGGTAAAACCAATATTAAAATAAACCAATTTTAAAACACCTGGTTTATAAAATATTGATATTTTAAAAGACAAATTTTTGGTAGCCATCTTCCTCTCTACAATGTAGTTATTTTATGCTCAAGAAACATTTGTTATTAATATCAAAAACATTCATGTTAAATGTGTTATCCTTTTTTTCAATTCTTAGATAAATATAAAGTTTAAAAGAACAGCATTTATTTGAAATAGAAATTAGTTTGAATTATAAATGTTAGAAATATATTATATTTTATAAATGTCATTTCAGGTCAATTTTATGCATGCTTGCGGTATTCCTCCTGTTTATGTAACAAATAACTGGAAAACATACCATGACTTGGTTTACTAGATTTGAAGTCAGTTTTTACTGTATTTTGCACTAAACATTTTGCCTGTGCTGACTACAGTGACTGTTCAAAATAATTTCTTTGACAGGAAAAAAAAAATCCAGGACCTAAAAGGCATTCATAATATCTCTTTTTCACTATCTTTCATCTACTTTCTCTATATACCGATTTTCCACACTATTTTATACACTCTAAACAACCTTCCTGACAAAAACAGGCCCTTCGTTAGACATCAAAAGGGAGACTTTTTCCCAGAGATAAAATACTCTTACAAAGCCTCTAAAGAGCAAAGGAAAGAGGAAAGGAACAGGAGAGCGAGGGCCTTTTGACTTTAAAGATCAAGATCTACACTCTTCAAACAAGCAGGATTTCCCACCTTGTCAATCTGTCACACCAAAAGCAGGGAGCGGCAGGTACATAAAGGTGGATGCTTCATTACAAGCTTCTCCAGAATAAGCCAGCGGATGAAAAACACATTGACAGCTGCATGCAATCATTCGCCGAATTGAAATGAGCTTGTTACCTAGCTTACGGCAGTTATTATCGAGCGCTGATCACCATATGCTCTGATGACAGATAGAAGCACTTACCATACACCAAAGGAATACAAATGCGACAAGAAATCTCTGGAGAGAATCTAAATTAGTAAAGGCGTCACTTGTCATGTAATAACAATGATCAGGGGCTGAACTCATAACGCTTGCCCAGTGTTTAATGCAGAAATCCCGAGACCTACATGATCTCATGCCAATATTTCATTAAAATGTTCAAGCATTTTCATGTCACCTTGTCAAGAGCAGTTGATGTGTTGTCATGATGGGAACCAGTGGAGTGAGGCTGACAGACAGAAGAGGAGCTGATATTAGATACAACCTAGAAAAAGAAAACACAGGATATTACTACATTCTGCATCTAAATCTGCTGTTCTCATCATTACTGTAGATTATATTTTTAATAACGTGCCCTATGGGTGAATTTGGACCTCTCGTCCTGGGCTGAGAGTAAGCTCTTCCACTGGAGTCTTAGCTTCCCATATTGCCACTGAAGTGCCTTTAGTGCCTGGTCCTTATTCACTGTGGTATCCGCTCCTTGTGCATGTGCCGCTACGTCAAGCTGTCCTGGTGTTAGACCCTGGGCAATCTTATATGTTCACAAATGTGACATGAAAAAAGTCATTACAGTAGCCACCATGCATCATTCTATTTATACTGAAACAACTGGAGGGAAAATACAGTACTACAAATCCTACAATAGAAAAGTAAAGATAAAGAAATCCTTTAGTAGATTAAGGTTTTATCATTTAACCCCAGGGGAGGCATGAACCCCAAGCTGGTTACAGGGGAGATTTTGTTTTTGCTTTGTTAAACCCACAAAACAGGAATTGCTACTTAGAGCTGTTGCCTTAAACTAATAATAATGTTTTCATCTTTTTTGTAATTAACAGCTTAACACATGATTAATTCACCTATTTAGGGAAAATATGTAAAAGAAAACAGACCAAAAAATGTGTTAATTGTTAAGATTGTTTAGCTGGTAATCATAGTCGTATATTAAGTTTTTGACAGAAGTGTCTTATGCTCACCAAAGCTACATGTATTTGTTTAACAATACAATAAAAACACTTATATAATATATTAAAATATATATTATAATTTCATTGTTGCAGTGTCAAATGTTCTTTCAGAAATCATTCTAATACACTATAATAACAATAATTTGTGCTCTAAAACATTGATGCAGTTTTGGTGCTTCCCTGATAAAAAGGAAATTCAAAAGAGCATTTGCATTATTTGAAATGTCTTTTTCTCTTTTGATCGATTTAATGCATCCTTGCTACATGACCAATGTCCTATTATGTATAAATGTGTGAGTTGCATAACAGATTATGTATTAATTAACCTACTTCAGTGTTTGCTTCTTTTTGTTATAATGGAGTTAGTAAATGATTTTATTCATGACATTCATTCATTTATTAATGAAACTAATGATACTAAGACGTGGCCCAACCAGTCATAGTGGTCAATTTGCTTTTAATTGAAATTTATACATGGTTTGCGAGGGGAACAAATAAGCTTTCTACTGATGTATGGTTTGTTAGGATATGACACCATTCAGCTCAGATACAACCATTTGAATTTCTGGAATCTGACAATGTAAAAAAATATATAATTTTGTACATTTTTGAAAATTGGCAAATTATGGAGGAAAATAAGTATTTGGTCAACAACAAATTCTCATCTCAATACTTGGTTATATACCCTTTGTTGGCAATGACAGAGGTCAAAGGTCTTCACAAGGTTAGCACAAGTTTTTACAAACTGTTGCTGGTATTTTGGCCCATTTCTCCATGCAGATCTCCTCTAGAGCAGATTTTCTATGTGGTTGAGATCTGGAGACTGGCTATGCCACTCCAGGACCTTGAAATGTTTCTTATGAAGCCACTCTTTCGTTGCCTGGGTGATGTGTTTGGGATCATTGTCACGCTGAAAGACCCAGCCACGTTTCCTCTTCAATGCTCTTGCTGACGGAAGGAGGTTTTAACTCAAAACTCACCAAAAACTAAGTGCTTGCCAATTTCACCCACACAATGATTGTCAGGGTGTTTGCTATGTTATTTCTGTGGTCTTCTGTGCCTTCACAGTGTACTTGCTCCAGACAGAAGTGTCCACCTTTAAGTCTCTGATATTCTTGTTTCTAGATAGGACTAGGGTCAATCCTTTAAATTAAGCCTATGGGTATTATTTTCACTCCTTTATCATCAACCAGGCTCAAACTCTAAGAATGCTTCAAATCATAATAGCACACTTCTCCTCAACACAAAGCACTTGGGATATTACTCATGACTGTAGCACAAACAGTGTAGGATGAGATGCACGCTGATATTATAATTATTAATCCTTGGTATGAGTAACAGTGATGCTTGCCTTAGCAAGCACCAATTCTGAAATAGCTGAAACCGACACTTCAAAAGCCTCCATTAGATTAAAGTTTAAGGATTTAACCAATCAGACTTTCAAAAAGAGTAAAACAGAGTTAACATTGATCCCAGAAGCAAACAGGATTTTATTTATTGTGTTTTGTTCATGATTGCTTTTTATTAGAAAGTCAATTAGATTAGTCAGCCAAAAGCAAATGGAAGTTAACTGTTTAGTATCATGTGTAATGTTCTTGAGAGACTGCTGATAAGAATATATATATATATATATATATATATATATAAAGTAAAAGTAAAAGTAGTAGAAAGTCAATGTTCTAACCATGTTCGCAACTGTGCATAAGATAAAGTAATCCTGCTCTCTGCTGGCCTTATATAGCATGACACTTGACATAAATAGTGAAATGCAAGTGATAAAATCAATTATCTGTTCCTTGCTTGGATAAACAAAACTTAGGGTCTCACCATCGGTGCAGATGAGAGAGTGTCTAATGGATGAACCTTCTCAGCCAGAAGGAAGTCCAGTAGATTCCCTGATGACAGCACCCAGCCGAAAGCCAAGAGCAGATCTCGGCTCCCCACCTTCTCTATGTGACTGGGGGGCCGAGGCCCCACCACCCACGGGGCCCCATAACCACAGTGACACAGAGCACTCCTCACAAACAGCAGCTGCACATCTGCAAGCACAGCACTGTGTGTTGAACAAACAATAAAGTATTACATGGACTGCAGTTATGGGTAATGATCAATTTACCAAACTCTTGGTCTTGAGAGTCGCGGCACGCACAATCCAGAGTAAAAGCTCTCTGCAGAAGCCTACTTAACAAACTCCACATGTCCACTGCCTGAAAGCAAAACATATTATGAGCACACTAAGCAGGGTTAATCTAGCTAACGATGACTTATTTCTGAAATTACTCTAACGTTAAATAAAATTAGAGAGAGAGAGATGGATGTGGAAGTGGTACCATGATCTTACCGCATCTTTTCTGTTGAATTTGGCTCTCCTGAATGCCTCAGCTGTCGGTATCGACTCGACGCTTAAGACAGACAGTAATTTACAAAGAGAAGTAATAACTTCTTTCACTTTTACACTCTTTTGGCGCGACATGTTACATGGAGCATGTTTACACCGTCAATGGTCGTTAGGCAACAGACACTTCCTAGTTGAGTGTCATTTGGGCCGTTTTGATTAGTTGTTGTTTTTGCGCGCTACATGATTGACGTAAATTCTGACCAATAGGGATGCACACAGCCCACCTCGATACTGCGTCATACCGCCTCTACTTAATTTCACTCTTGATACTTATTTTATTTTATTAACTATTTTCTTTATTTTTCATTTATGTCATATATTTGTTTTCTCCGTGATGTTGTTGTTACATATTTAAAATAAAGAAATACATTCACAAATCTCGTATTTTGTCAATATGTACCGTTTAAGATAACCAAGTAATGAACTGAAACATTTAAATGCTAAATTAATTATGACAGATCATTCACTGCGGGGTAAAGTCAGTAAAAAAATAATCTAGTAATTAAAGAAAGGAAGATTGTGTAGTTTGTTCACTTTGTAAAGAACTGTACGGCCCCCTACTGGTTACAACTTGTTACTCACCCCGAAAACAAGACATTTCGTTTACACTTTACAGTAACAATTAACACTAGTTAGCATGAACTAGCATTGGACAATTTGGTAATCTCAGTTCATTTTAATTTCAATATCTACTAATATATTTTTAAGATGAAAAGTTGTATCTGTTAACCAACACACTCTGAACTAACTTTAACATTAGCGGTAAACAAAGGTTGAGCCTAATTAACTAGTCTTAACAAATGAGACCTTATTGTAAAGTGTTACCACATATTCAAAGCAGTTTATTTTTCCTTTTGAAATACTGTAAACAAAAACATGTAGAGGGATCAAAAAAATAAGACATGCGTAAAATTGTAAATATACAATTTAAATCACACTTACAAACATTTTAACAGGAAACTAATTCGGGCAACGTTTTAATTGCAGTATTAGTTGCCTGTATTTGGCAAAAGTACACTTAAGTTACTCTATGGAGACATGCTACAAAGTGTTAAATTGCTCTCATTGTGCAACTTGTTCTACGTACCACACGTACAACGTAATGTGTTAACAACGACCAAACTATACTAATAACTGCAAACAGATTCAGATTTTTACTTATGTCCAAACAGATTTATTACAAAACATTATGCCATTTACAAAAGGCATTTCAATAAAATGTAATAAAAATGTAAATCTTGCAGTTATTAGAGAGATTTTTAAAGTAGCCTCTTAATAGAGACATACTAAAGCATAGCACCAATTGAAACAGTCTCTACGTAACACACTTGATCAATCATGTGACTGCCTTGCATTCACTGTTATAATCTAACGTGTTATTGATCTCCCTGAAAAGTTTGGTTATTAACCTTCTTTTATTATGTCCTTCATGTGGTTATTCAAGTCTAAGATATTATTTGTAGTGAATTTACTGAAAGTTGTGTTCAATTATTAAATATTATAGTTGTGTACATATTAATTAGTCATTTTTAAGCACAGGTAAGATTAGGAAGAAATAGTTCTTTAAGGTAACAATGGATTTCTTCAGTTATTTTGACAGTGTGGCGAATGAATATTATCATCCAATATGTCCCTCTGCATGACCTTTGAATTATGATTGTATTTCACTGCTTGTGCTACGGCTAACAAAATGCATCAAGTGTGTGCTTCTCAGATCTATTCAAATAGTGTTAAAGCTCAAGAAAATGGATTCGTTTTTTGCTTCATTCCATATAAATAAATGTAAATAAAAAAAATGCAAATATTGCACAGACTTCTAATAGTTAAAATGCTGGTGTTTGAACAATAAAAATGCTCCAACTTCCGAATATATAAAGAAATTGCATTAGCTTTCCGCTTCACCTTCCTCCTCTTCTCGTTTGATAACGGGGTTTCCTAAAAATGAAAATTACAAGGAATTATCAAAGGTAATTTTTGCAACCATGGTCTCATAAACAGGCACACATTTTTTCATGTTTAACTAATTGTCCAAATTACTGGAAAATGATGCTTCTCACCATCTAGCTTTTTAAGCTTGGGAAGCCTCTTAGTAGCTTCCTCGATCCAGTTGCCATCTGCAGAATACTTTTCTTCTAAAGGGTTCCCCACAAAGACGAGGTCCACCAATGTTGGAAGATCTGCGAGCTTCTGAAACTCCCCTAAAGGTAAAAACAGCCTCATAAAATTCTCTTCTTTGATGTACCATGACTAAGCTGCTAGTGGTCTCTCAGTAACCTATTTTCCATGCTCACCCCACTCCTTCACCAAGTTGTTGGACATGTACAAGACTTTGAGTTTCTTCATGACGTGAATTCCCTTCAGTTTTTCTATGAGGTTATAAGAGATCCACAGCTCCTCCAGAGTATCACCCACTGCCTCCTGTGGGGGACAGAAGATGAGTAAGAAGAAAGCGGATGCCCACTTCTTAACGCTATCATCACCGTTCTGCTTCTTTACTCACAAGTCCATTTAGGTTTTTGATGTTATTCCGCCCCAAGGATAATATCTTAAGGTTCTCTAAGAAGAAAAATGTAAATAAATTGTTTAGCGATCATGACAAATGCACTTGACAGGTGTGCGTTTAAGGAGTGTACTTACTTAGTCCGTTCAAATTGGCAATTTTTTCAATGCAGTTTGTAGACAAGGATAATCTCCTAGGCAGGACAGAAAATACAATGCATTTATTACATCTGGCACACAATGACGTTGGTTTATAAGAATATGCATTAACACTTTATTTTAAGGTGTTACACATTACATGTAGTTACTATTTTAATAACACTAAATTATGCATAATTACATGCAAGTCAAACCCTTATCATAACCATAACTATATAGTAACTATATAATTAATATTACGCAATTACATTGTAACAAGGACATCTTAAAATAAAGTGTAACCGGATTAAAAATTGGTTTCTGTTTGTTTAGACTCACTCGCAGTTGACAAGATTAGAAAGGGATGCGTCCATTTTTTCAATGGGAGGAATCTGACCATAAAGCTTTACTGCTGTTGCCTCGCTCGCTTTTTCCCCTGTTTTCTCCTCCTTAGACAACAAAGTGAAATCAATGAAGATAATGTGACTGGCAGAGAGCAGAGCTTTCATATTTACTAAAACTGAGAAAAGTCAATCTACAAACTAAACAAATGCTTTACCCATTTCACCAGGGCCTCTTTAATAGTTGTTGCTTTTGCCTGAAAACACACGGAGTACAATCGTGACTCACAGAAGGGTAAGATTATACTTGCATGTGAAGTACGTATGTTAAGTAATTTACACAAATGTATTTTTACGAATATGCTAACGTTATATGTAATATATATTAAAATCCCCCGCTTCAACGGTAATAATACAGTTGCTAAGCTCCCTATCCTCTTGACATTACGTTGTCATCTTCTGTAGCCTCTCTATAGCATGTTTAATACGTGATAAACCCAAGCCTCTGTACATTTAAAACCTCGTTTGTTGATGTCTAACAGCTAGCGAGCTGGCTAAATGTGTATCTGCTGCAAACTGCCTGACACAAGAACACTGATGCAGCTTCTGCTTTCAGAGACCGCAATGGCCTCGTTTTATTATAAAACAAACAACTTATCTATCAACGTATAAACTCAGTAACATAACGTGATAATGTGTATTAAAAGCAAAAAGAAGACTCACCATGTTGTTCTTTACGGTTGCTATGGAACTGCCCCGACTCAACGCGCGTGCGCAAAGTGATGCTTCCGAGTGGCACGAGAGCAAACGTCAGATAGATAGATAGATAGATAGATAGATAGATCTCACAATGCTATTTTCACTTTTTTTTTTACAAGATAAAGATTTATATTCCAGTCATTCCATGTTATTTAAACTTCCATTTTAATACTTGATAATAGTGTATTTTATGTGCACTGGTTCAGATTGATAAAAAATCATGGTGTGACTCCACAGTCAGACCACTGGGTGGGAGTGATGTAACAATGATCACAGTCAAACTGCCCTCGATTTAGTGTGCGTGAGAGAGAGAAAGAGGGAGAGAGAACAAAACAGAGCATATGACAAATGACTAGCATCCTAAACATCAGCTTTCTTCTGCATGCCTTTAATGACAGTCCAGTATGGAACCATTAAAAAAACATGCTTTGGTAAATTATAATAAGCCTATAAACCCCCTTACAAACACTAAACAAATAAAGTGGTTTTTTTAATTAACCATAGTATAAGCATTGTGTTTGGAGTGACACTGTGGTTATACAAAACCATGGTTACTACACTTTTACTATAATAAAATTACTGATTTTCGTAAGGGCAAAAACGTCCTAATTATGACAAAAAGTCATGTTGTGACAACCATAATGCAACCTTTAACTCATAATTATCTCACAGCTGTGGCATTGCATCTCATAGCTGTTTATAATATCTGCTTATGCCATAATGTTTAACTGCTTATGCCAAACCTTTTACGCCATACAGTAATTATGATTTCCAACGCGTTAATATATTTTTCCTAAAGTTATACTATGAAATGCGCAATGGAAACACTGAACATTAGCTTTTCGAGCCTGCATTTTAGACCGGACTTTTATTAGAAACGTAATATGTATTAATCCGAACTACCCCGAGAGTGTCTTACATTTTGCATAACAGTGATCTTTTTTATTCTTCTTTTCTAATGCGATCCCACACGATCGGTCGCTTTAAATTGCTTTGTCTGCGGTCTCATTAGTGAAACGACTATTTGTCAAATAAATCAGTCGCATTACGCTAGCAAAACCATGAATAATGAGATCCAAGGAATCGTATTCGGTGCCGAGGAGCACTTGTATCGTGGCGATCTGACACACGCATGCGCAGTGCAGCCCAGTGACAGCCGAGCAGCCTCCTCAAGAGCCCAGCAGCGAGAACTCAGACAGCAGCAGTCAGTCTCCCCAGTTCCTGTTTCCGCCACGACTCGCCAAGCATCCCTTTCGTTAAAACATACGCGCTGTGGAGATACAAGTACGCTAGTGCCAAATCAAGGTAAGTGTGTCGCCGACCGCATTGTGCTCGGGAAAACGACGCTTTCCTCGCCGGTGAGTTCGCTCCATCCCGGCCTGTTGCTAGCCGCCTCGACCGCTGAACGGCGAAAATAACGGTCAGCCTTGCAGCTCGAGCGCATTGTGTTTTCACGCGGAGATAGCGAAGTATGCTCCGGTCAGACGGTCATCCTGTAGCGATCACGATCACGGCACACTGTATAACGTGCTTATGTACTAGAAAGAGATGAAGGCGACTGCGAATGGGAATAGAGGTGCCAAATATAGGAAGCCTACTTTCAGCGAATCCACGCCATATAGCGCAAACGAATCTGTTAGCAGATACACTCAATAAATGGTTTGTTTCAGGACTGCCGTGCAGCGTAAATGCCCGGAATGTTAGGCAGAGATTTACTAAAGATTTAGTCAGGAATAACAACAGCAATAGCGTGTCCATGTTTATGTGGGTAGAAAGGAGAAAGGCAAGTTAACGCGAAGCCGCTGCAGAAACCCGAGTGTTTACTTTTAGACCCCTGTGAAGTGACTGAGCGCTGCGAAACGATGTTTAAAGAAGCAGTTCAGCCAAAATGCGATTCAGTTAACTTCCATGTTGTTGTTTTAAACCTGTATGAAAATGTTGACGAATGTAGTTTCAGTCATCAAATGATTAATGGGGGTTGAAAATGCAATCTGCACGAAATGTAATAAATGTGTCATGAAAGTGGTAATATGCCTATCTCGTGCACTATTTGTTAAAGTGTTGGCAAATGGCGAATTGTAACTAAATTAGTTTGCAAATCAGCTATTTGTTTGAGTCATGTCTTTTCAATGAATCAGTTGATGCAAATCAGTTTCTTCTAAAAAGCTAATTCATCAGAATGCTTGGAATATATAGTGCGATACATCAAGTAGACTACTTTTATGCTGCTGATTTGATGCCCTTTTAGTCTGTAATTACGTGTAAATAAACATATGGCGGATACCTTAAAATTAGTCTTTCTGGTTTGGAACAGCATTTTTATTTTGGGTTGCACTATCCTTTTAAAAATAATGAAGGCATGGGCGCCTATAGCCTTGTGGGCAGTGCGCCAACTTATAGCGATGTTGTGCTTCAGGCGTCCCAAGTTCGAGTGCCGGGCTCACAGAGCTTTCCCACTTCACTTCCTGTCTATATACGGCCATATCCTAATAAAGGCACAAAAAGCTTGTTATTGCAGCTATACAAAAACATCATTATGATGATGAAGTTTTCGCTGTTCTTCTAGCTGCCAAAGGTTATGTTTCTCAACTGCACTGGGATCAGTTTGATTTCCTATTAGCTAAAATGAGCTGCCTACCTAGAAGGCATATATGTGGAAATCACAGCTCTGGGATTATTTGTCTCTGCCAGTGCTTTTCCTTACTTAATCCACTCCTATCACACCCATTAGACACACTTCAGGATGGGCCCTGTTAATTATTATTGTATAACAGTTTGGCTTCACTCTTTCAAGGCTACTTTTTGGTTTCATCTCCCGTCATGTCGTCTGCTGTTTTAATCGATGCACTGAAAACATTTGCTTCTCTTAAGAGCCTTGTAAAATTAATGTCTTCTACAGATGTTTGGCCATAATGCCCAGTCCCTCCTCGTCCAAGCGTACACCGATAACGAGCTTTCATAGTCAAGTGTGTTATTACATCTACTTGGATTGTGTGCATTCTTTTAATATTCATACATCTTTAATAGTGCTTTTTGCATTGGAGCAGCTTATCTTGCTTGACTTGGAATTAATGATATAATTAAATCTGCCGTGATAATTGATACCTCCACAAGCTTAGGTTTGTGGATAGAGATGATGAGATGTTATTCCTATAAAGTTGGTTGGTCACCATCAAAAAATTAAACCGAATCTGTTCTGGGTCAGTTGCGATTGGTCCTTGAGCAGCATAAAATATAATATAAACATTTTATTTCACGCATAAAAACTGTACTGTATATGCAAGGTTTGAGACTAGAATTTATGAATTGTTCACTGTCAAGTAACCTGAAAATTGGTAAAGAAATATTGACTCAATCGGTTAGACCAAGAAAATTAATTTTCATGGGTCAGGTGACAGTCAAATGTTTTCACGTTTCACAGTTTACAGTGTAGTCAGACAAACTGAGAGAATGAATTCGACACTCCTCTGCTGTTTACTGCCAGGGTCCTTAGAGCTGTTTTAGCCAATGGCAGTGCCTGTAACTTCCCTAAGGGGCGGTTCATTTAGCTAGAGGCCTTTTTCAGGGAATCACTCTAAAACAAATCCACAAATAGAGTTTTTAAACATGTTTTGTCAGGTAATCTAAAATGTGCTTCATGTGGTTACATCTGAATTCACTTAATATGACAGAATCAACTGATGTTACCTCATATATTATGTCTAGCATGCACCAACTCACGTCATTTTTTAAGGGTTAGATCAGGTACAAACAGCTAAGGTGGCAATTACCATATATGCTTCCTTTTTCAGTGCAGTATTTTTTATGCTGATCTCTGAATAGATGCCATTTTTAAAGAGAGCAGTGGATACGTCTGTTCACAGTTTCATATTTAGACAAGGGAAATTGGTTCTATGTCAGGTTGTGATGCGGCCTTCTTATCTTGCACAAGTTAACCATAAGTGACGTTTATCTTTACTCCAGTATTTTATTAGCATTTACACTGATGTAGGTTTCTAATGTTGTGTAATCATTTCTTTTGTTTAAAGTTTGCTTTTAATCTCTGTTCTGTTGGGTCAATCACAACTCTCACAAATGAGCCATAAATATGTATTAATTTGTCATAGGCCCCTGGAGTCTCATTGCAGCTCCACGTTTTGCGCTGACTCACTCGGCTCACACAATTATGGTTGTGAAACATTAACTTGAAAACATAATATGTGGTTATGGGATTTCCACAATCTGCAGCTTCAGGTTCCCACGTGATCCAACGCCACCTTTGCTCATAAAGGTTGTGTTTGGTGTTATTTAAATTAATGACACTGATGCAATGTCTGCACATGTTGCCATAGTCACATGATCATGTAACAGCCTAGCAGAAATCTATTGTAAGCATGTCTGTCTTGTCACGTTTGTCATATTTGAGTAATGAACTGAGAAATCTAATAATGCCCTCAGTAGATAATTGTCTCCTGGGGTGAATTATGAAGAAGAATTATTAATCCAGGAAAAGACGTTCTGGTTTATGCTCATTTTATTGAGATTGAATGGAGGAGTAATAGAGTGCAGGGCTTTGCTACTTTCTTAACGTACATTTGCCCCGTGCTGTGAAGTGAAGGTCAGGACGGGGGCTGTAATAAAGCTCAAAATCACAGATCAGGCAGGAGTGAAGGGAATCTCATTCCCCTCCCCCGTCCCCATGCTCATCTCTTTTATTCTGCCAATATCAGGTGACTACTCTTGGCTGAGTTTCCATAGCAATGTGGACAGTGGGCGGGGATAAAGAGGTTCTGATCAGTTTTAATGATAGTGTAGTTTGCCTCTCTGAGCAGGAGATGGAAAGTCTCTCCCAATAGGTTTTGATTGGAGAGGTGTGGGATTGGGTGGCAGGGACTAGAGTGAACAAAGTGCAGGTGTGTGTGTTTGCATGAGATGGATGATGAAGCGAGTAGCTGCAGTGGGGTGGGATAATCACATGGATAAAATCTCTGGCAGAGGTCCTAATGGCAGTCCATGTAGCTTTCCACATGATGATCATTTGCACTCACTCTTTCCCCATTCTAGTTCTGCGGCAGTGGGCAGCAAGAAAGAACGACCCAGCCATTGTCTTTACTAACTCTCTCTTTCCCAGGACAAGGAAGACCGTGAGTCATTCTTCGAAGCCCTTTGGAGATTGTAAAAGTCTGTATGTGTGTGTGCATGCTTGTGCGTTTTGCTGGTAGGTTCTTGGCTGACTGCTTTTGCACCCATCAGACTTGACAGTGGCCAACGACAGGGAGCTGTTTCATCGGCTATAAATACACCCAATGTGGAGCATCGCTCTGGCAGCTGCAGGGGAATTGCTCCGCCATCGCCCACACACGAGGAGAGGAAGGGTCACGATTACACCAACCGCAGACCTTGTTTGACCCCTGCAGAAAAATGACACGTTTTGCACAAACATATGCTCTTAATGATTAAATGGGATTATTTGCCATGGAAGGCTTGTATTTGCAGCCATCATAGTCAATGATTACCAACTGCAGGGCTTCATTTAAACCAAGGGAAATTTGTTGCACATGACACTGCTTTTCTCCCAGAGATCCTCATGCCCTTGCTGTTGCAGACAGATAACGTGAACGATTGTGCCAAATGCACATCTGCAAAGGCAGTTTGTAGACTCTCTAAGAACATGGGATAAATAGTCCTCATCAAACTGAACTGAGACCCTTGTTTAGAGTTCCAGAGGCACACAATAATTTTCACAGTAATTGTGTCCTCTGCTTAAACTACTTGCAGACAATAAGGTCAAGGTTGCTTTAATTCAAAAGAAGGGGAAAAACTAAGAACAGAAATAGACCATAACCGTCTTGCATAGTAGTCAGGTACTTTTCCACCAGGCACTTACGCTGTGACTGTCCGAATTACAAGAGAGTATAATGCGTTTTTTTTTTTTTAACTCCATCATTCACTTTGCTTCGTCATCTGTGCCAGCAAACACACCTTTCACGAACAAAGTGGAATTCAACACACCTTTGGTATACATTTTTAGCAAGTGAAACAATGTATGAAAAATACAGAAGAGTAAATCAGAGGTACAGTAATAGCTGTTTTTGATGGGATTTATTTTCTCAAATCCCAGTGAGGTATGATTTATAGTAAGTAGCAGAGTACTTATTTGAATGAGACTGATATCTCTACTCAGATGGGATGGGTGTTTGGTTCTGTTGTTTGGATGTGGGTGTTACAGAAGGTGCATCCGTCATAAAATGCATTACAGAAATCAAGATTTAATTTGCTTTTTACATCTGATATTTTAACAATTACTTGACCCCACAGCTGTATTCCTGCTCTAAATGCCGGCAACCCCCCCAACAAAATCCATAATGCAAGCGCAGTTGATAGTGAAGTGAGAAATTTAGCTTTACTTTAATTTAAGAGAGTGGTCATGGTTAATATGCCTCAACCACAGACATTCCAGTAGTTTTTTCAGAGGACCACAAGGTTTGTACTAAAACATTAGGTGATTTGCTAAACAAGTTTTACTTTGGCTGTGAGGAAAAACTGATGTGTCTGATTTGGTTGGGATTACAGAAAGTACATCTGCAAAACACAAATTTACCTGACCTTCTCAGGGAAAACTAGCCCCATCCAAATAGGCTTTGGGCTGAATACCCAGGGGACTCATGTCTGAGGTAAAGATGATGGAAGCATTTTTGAGTAATCTAGTCCTGTGGCCTGCATTGCTCAGCAGTGACCTGAGTGAGACTGCTGTCTCAGCTCAACTGGAGCATGCTCAATAGCATCTCTAATGCCTAGTGGATTGCTAACGGCTTCTCTGGGAAAATTAAACATCTCTGCGGTGCACACAACGATGGATGGAGATCTGCATGAGGAGTAAATGAGGTAGGATCAGAGGGCAGACAAGATTGTCTATTGGATAAGTCTATTGGAATGTTATTAAACAAACCCAAATTGCAGGGATAGGCCATCTCATCCACTAAGTACCAGTCTTCAGGAGTCATCAGGTTGAGGTAGGTCAAGCTCAAACACCACTAGGATTGTTGATTGTCAGAGCTGGACTGTACGTCAGCTTATTTTTATCCCCTTTATGCTCCAAGTAGGGGTAGGGGATTGTCATACTAAGAGGATTCAGGGGGATTTTATGATTGGGTTTAACCTTGTGCTGATTGATATCTTCAACCGTTTCAAGCATATAGACTTTAGGAGTGCACGATACAGCTTATCAGTTGCAGGAGGCATAGTGGGTAATGCACTTTACTTAGATTGTAGCAGCATCTGCTTCCATACTATCACTTGGTTTATGCCATCCCCACTCAACAATTACTTGTGCTTTCTATTTCCTGCCCTTCGGGTGGGAAGAAAACGGATGGTCCAAACCTCACGGGACATAGACATATTGAGTGTGCTTTTGTAAGTGCAATCTGCCCCCTCTTTCTTGCTATCTGTTTGCCTCTTCCTTTCTTCCCCGTTCTGTCATTCTGCCTTTGTCAAATTGCTTTCTCACTCCTTGGTTGTGAAACCAAAGACTACTATGGAATATTAGAGGGAATGCTTGATGAGAACCTGCCAGACCTTTCTATTTGAACCTTAGCACTCAGAGCGCTAGAAAAATATTTGCTGCCCTCCATTACTGTTTGCTTAAACTGAATTGAACATTTACGTTGTTGCTTTTGGTTTTGTGTGGACATCTCTGCTATACATTTTGGCTGGAAGCCTAGCAGCCCCTCACCCACTGAGTATAGCTGTTGGCCCGGGGGTTCGGCTCAGGTGGGCTCTGCCGCCTACACAGAACAAAACCTGCTGCAAACCACAACTGGGTTTAAGCCAGACAGCTCTCAGGCTGTCATCGCAATCTTCCGATTGAGCATTTTGCTATATTTCACATGCGTCAGTTAGCATTTCAGCATGCTACTTGCAGTTTTGTTCACGTGCATCAGTTATGCCTTAAATACTGTTGCATGGCGAGGCTAAGGAACCGCTGGCCATTTGAAGTTTAAATCTGTACTCTCAGAAGCGCTGTGATCACTGTGTTTATCTGCTGCTGGTGGTTTTCAGTAGTGCAGCACAGGGCAGAGGATGAGTCGAATGCTAATTTGGTACAGAGCCAGAGGAGCAAACCTCATGTGACACTGATGACAGAAAGACAGGGTGCTGTGCAGAGATATGGCACAGTCTGGGTTCTGTCCTTTACTTCAGTCTTTGTGAGCAGTGCAGGAAAAGAACAGCCTGGTAAACGGTAAAAGGGTTGAGCAAGCGCCCTTTCTCTTTTTCCTTACCGTGCAGTTGACGAATTGTTCGGTAGAACTGCCCTTTCTTTAACCTCCCTTTCAACCTTTTCATCTCTCTGTTGCAGTTTCTATTTCCTTCTTCCTTCCTTCTTCTTTCATTCACTTTGAAATCGACGGCTTGCAGAGCAGCATCTTTGAGCCAAGCTATCGACTACAGTTTAGACACCATGGAGTAGCATTAGCCTGTGCCAGCGAGAGGCGTGTAAGGCAGAGAAGATCCTGTTCGGGGCGATAATCTGATCAGTGGATTTGTCGACTTAATTTTTCGCTAATCCTCATAGTGTTCTGGCAAGCCCTTTTGTGTTGAAAAGGCACAGGTTGTCTTAATTGGGATCAAGAGTTGGATTGCTGATCATGCCAACTACAACACGCTGTGGTTTCACAAGTGGAATATGTTATAAGATTTAGTGGACATTGATTTTACCGTATTGTTCAGAAGGACTTTCTGAACATTAAAGTGTACACTGATAAATGAGTATGTGCAGTTGTATTGCTGGTTATATGCCTTTAATGCGTTTGTTAGACATATTCACTTCCCTGGCTAGTCAAGAGATTTGTGTAACTGGCCAGAGGAGTACTGACAACAAAACGGAAAGAAGATTAATCCATCTAGATTACAAACACATTAATGAGCCAAGCTCAAAAATGCCAGTAGTTCAGCTTTGTACTTGTTCCTCATATTTTTTCTTTTTCAAAACCCACACTGACTTTGATTTGGCAGACAGTGTTTTCCAAGTGTTTTATATTATTTTAACAGATACATTATATTTGTAAAATGGTTGTGTGGTTAGCACACACTGGTTTTGAGTTGGCAAACAGTGTTGTTAATAATATAATAAATAAATAATTAAATAAAACCTAAGAAATAATTAAAAATGCATAAATATGTTTGCCAACATTTTTCTTCCCCAAGAATTTTAGCCTTTGAGACTTTTTTCTTATGTACAATCTCCAGAGAGTTACACCATCTGGCCCTTTTTTAACTGAAGCCCCCTGAAATATTAGAATGAAGGCATTTACTTTTCTTCTATAAATATTCTAAAGGCACATTCTACCAAAAATCTTGATGTTGATCTACCGCGATTGGAGTCATTAACATTCTATCAACTACCCAGTATGTATTTTATAATTTCCATTCAAAGTGTCCTTTACAAAATAAATGGATTAAGTTTTTTATTTGCAACAGTCAAATTATTCAGCGAGCTATAATTTAACCCCATGCCAGCTATAAATTCATTAAGGCATTTACTGGAAAACAATGGCATACTGTGATGGGTTGATAATTATAGTTATCAACCCATTATAATTGATTTTCTCAAGATTCACAGAAATAATCTAAAAGCAAACATTTACATATGCAAGGCATGAAAGCACTTACCTGCCAGAAAGACCATTGGTTCGACTTTATCAGTCAACCCTGGAAACCCTGAAGAGGTGTGTGAAGATGTGTGATTCACTCAGATCGCAATACAGGAGTGAAGACAACAGAAGAAAGAAGTGCTTGTGATCATGCATTATAATTCTTCGATCATATATGTGAATGTGAGTATAAACGACTGAACATAAATGATGAAGATCATTAGAGAGCACTATAGTATGTGGTCTGCTAAGTTGAGGACCTAGCACTGGATGAGCTGCCCTCTTTAGTGCTTCACTGACATCCATGCTAATCAGCGTGCCTACTGACAGACTCTGCCTTGCTGCACGCTCGAGTTTGGTGCAAATGGATGTTTCGGTGCTTGAGTGATTTACACGGTTTATGGGTGTGATCAGAGCGTCTTTTGTGAGCATTTACAGTCGCGCATAAACAGGCTTTTCAGCATTGGGAAATAGAATTTCAGGGCAGTTGAGATGCCCTTGGGAGGCAATCACAGAGGCACTCCGCAAAAGCTTCTGTATGCCTGTGGCCTACCGTTTGGCACTACAACATTTATTTGAAATCACTCATCATTATTCATTAGCAGCTTCCTCTGCGCGGTTTATGTCTTGCATTCATGCACTAACGTTTTAGCTCGCAAGCTAGCTGGAAACCTGGCGTGACATATACGCCGTTCTAGCTTGTGAGAGGGGTATCATTTGTCTGAATGAATCACCTCATCTCCTTCTCTCGTGCCGCACACCCAGCGATTTTTACAGCACGGTGTAATTGGCCACTCTGTTTTCCATCTGTTGCTCGCTTGCATTCCTTGTCATATTCCCTCTGCTGTCCTGCCCACCCTCTGCACCAGCGGCACAAGGGAGTTGTGTGTGTTTTTGCCAACAAGTGACGACAGAAGCAAGATCAAATAGAATTCATAAAAGTCCATAAACATCCGCCTGCCGTTTCATTATCTCTCTGTCTCCTCTCCACGAGCTGGAGGTGTGGGTGCCATTTATTTCATCAGAGGAAGGCCTCTCCATTCCTGATGAGAACTTTTCTATTTCACATTCTTGCCCTGGGCAATGGATCAGACTGTCAGAGTTACTTGCGTCTCCGAACTCCTCCACGATTCATCACTCCGTTTTTTGTTTGTCTTTTTTCCTCCAGACAAAGAGTTGTGGCCCATTACGTATGTGCCTTGGAGAACTCCCCCCCCCCCTTAGTTCCAATACAGAACCAAAGTTTTTTTGTGGTTTCTTTTGATTTAGTCAAGGTTAGACTTCATAACTTCATACAGCTCTGGTGGCTGAGGTTGTGAAATTAACACAAATCAAATGTCTGGGCTTTTTGTGCAGCGACGGGTAATTGTGCTCATCTATCAGCCATTGTAGCGAATGACCTGTGAGACACAACAGACTGACATTTAGCAAGAAGTGCCATTGCTTAGATGCATAGGTACGCACTTGAAGAAACTTGTTTTATTATCTTGATGAACAGCCAAAACTGTTCAAACAAAGTGGTCAATATATGGCTGATACAATGTTTTTGGGTGCTCTGTCACTCATGTCTATTTGGAAGTGGAATGTGTGTTTACATAGTTTAAACAATATATTCCTTGTGACATCAAAGACATTTTTCCTGTCTTTAGTGTCACATGTATGGTGATTTGGATTACAGGTAAAATGTATGATTATTATCAGTGTTAAAAATATTTTTGTGGAAACCATGATACATTTTTTCAGGATTCTTTGATGAATAAAACGTTTTACAGTACAGTAGTCTGCTGTAGCAGTGTACAGTGCTGTTCTAGGTGTTTTTTTTTTTTGCAGTGCCAATTTGAGAGTGGCTCAAGCCAAGACAAAAGCCTATTGTTTTTGGTGTCTGATTAATTGTCTTACAGGAGTTTATGTGCTTCCTAAGGAGGACTCCTACACACAGTAGCACACAGAGGAATCATTCACTGTATTCTCAGTGTACAGTCATGTCAAATTCCTGATTCTTGGTTTGATATTTAACCTATTCATGTTAGACCTACTTTTTAAGCTGTGGTCTTAGAGAATGCAAAACATATTCCTGCGTTCTCCTCCCTCTATATAAAGATGTCAAGTGCCATCTTTTCTCTGAAAGCCTCAGCGGGGTGATGTTGACTAGTTGATGCATGATAAAATTGCAGATGACAGGTTTGTTTATCCCGTGCAGTCAGGAAAACTATGTGAAAGATGCCTTGATCTAAAGGGCTGGAAATTGTTGACACCTTTTAAAATGGTATGCTACTTTGTTGTTTAAAAAGGGTTTAGAAAGTAGATTTGGTCAGTTATTCAGTTTGATGTGGTTGTATAACCGTTGCAGCCATGTAGTTTGCATATTTTTAAGATTAAAACATTTTGTAGTCAAAGGTTGTAACATTTCTTGCCTTCATTATACCATCCATGCTTTAATAAAATGTCTGATAAGCTGTTCCACAGTAAGAGCATTTTAAAATGTGCCAGTCATGCACATAGTTTATGAGGCGTTTTTATTGCCCAGGCAATGACATTCTCTTATATCAGCCAAGCGTTAGAGTTTCCAGCCACTGGTTTCTTGGTCTGTTACTCTGCTGGAGCCTGATATATCACTACAAATCAATACACACTTGTATAAGATTCTAGACTCTACACTCTACTTGGACTTGGACTTTTAATTTAATAAAAATAAGTTGCCCCTTCTGAAATCAAGCCATACTCAAATGCATGGCGTCACACCGACAGAGGCCACTCCCACAATAGTTGATTGACAGCAGCGTGTCACACAGGCTGAACTGGTGTCTAACCTCAGACCTGCCCTGAGTGAGCCATCATCAGACCGAGACGCAGAGACAAGCAAGACTCCTAAGAGATTGAGGTGTTTTGGTGTTGAATGTATTATTGAACATACTGTAACAGTAATCATTTACCCCCGACATCTGAGTGACTGAAGACGCAGAGGATTAACGTTACGTTTGGTTCTAAAGGGAAACGCGCCCTTGATTCACCGTTTATGTTCCCGCAAATTATTCATGATCAAGTATAATGTGTTTTAATGAACCTTTGCAAATCGCCTTTCCTAATAATGTGCTAATTAGTAAGTTTCACTATGAATACGGCTTAATGACTGCATAATTGGGCATTGTGGCAGAGATTTGTGGACATGTCTAAAAGAGCTGCTGACTCAGACATGTCATTGTTTATTTAACCACTTTTTTAAAGTAATCCAGCACTGCCTTATTTTGCTAAAGATATCCTGAGAGACGACTGCCTTATGCCAGGATGAACTTACAGACCAATAGTGATCCTTCAAAGGCCATTCTGCCTCAGTCCGACCAGCCTCAGCCAGCAGCCTTCAGATCAATATGACCATCTCAAAATCACTTTGAGTCCCTGCCCAGAACCTAGTGGCAACCATCTGTCAGACAGATTCTCCCAAACACACAGGAACACACCCTCAAATCTGTCTCCATAACATTACCAATTGTTGGTTCGCTTCATTCTTCCTTGATCACTGAATATGCCTAGTTCTCCGCCAGCTAAATTATGTTTCAACACACATAGTAATTTGGTGCAGAATGGTGAGGGCTTAATGATGCTGAAACTCATCACTCTCATGAAGAAAAGTCGAGCGAAGGGAGCGTGAGGATTTGCAAGAACCATCAGGCCTGGCACTTCTGCAGGTCAGATCTGCCATGTTACGCCTTTGCTTGTTGAGGTCTACTGTATTAGAACATTTCAGACCATCAGGAACATCTGTTAAGAGGAGGGTTTCCAAACCATACATTTTCACTCAAGAATATCTGTAACTGCTTTGTTTTGGCCATTGATTCTTTAAAGGAGGGAGCTTCGTCAAGGTTTAACCAGGCCAGTGTTTTCTGGGTTTGCTTCTTTAATCAGATAGGAAAAAAATTGCATTTTATGCTAATTGTTTTGTCTGTGGGGTTGAAAGCTGTTTGGGTCCATGCCAGTGATGTCATTTAATAAACAGACCATTGATCTCTTTATTCAAAAACTAGATTATCTCGTTCTCATTATGTGAATGATGCTGCTTCTGTCAGATAACTGATGTGAGTGTGTTTGGTTGTTTTAGGGCCTCCTGCTTGCAGTATTGCTTTGTTAATGAATTCTTCTTTCATAGTTTTGTTTACAACTCTCATAAAATATATTAAATTTTTGGTTGCTCTTCTCTTAGTAATCAGCAGTTTTGATTGTCCTGCCTTCTCTGGTTTCTCCAGCATTTAAATTGCCTTTTTGTGTGTTATATGCTTAGAGGTCTAATGTTGTTGTCATTTGTCAAACAGGACATTATCGATCTAGTCATTCTATGCTAGAATCCGATGTAACCTGAGGTTAAACACTTCGCTCAAGGGCACGATAATGATAGAACTGGGATTTAGGCTGCAACATTCATGTTGACCACACAGCTCCTTATGTTACTTCACTGCCACCCCCAAACCGTGCAAAGAGGTACATATTTTTATGAGACCAGGTTGTTTAAAAAAGTTCCTTTTGCGTGTGTGTTTTTCATTTTTTAAATATCCCAGTATTAACACTGAACATGCATTATCTGCATCAAATCACAGATGCTGAATCCCCAAAAAAAGCAGTTTACCAGCCAGCCCTAACACAAAATGGCCATATAACAAATTGGCGGACATGGCCTGAGGAGAAACCACATTTAGCTGAGTTTATTCTTTAACACCCTTCCCCATAGCTTCCTCTCTTCTGTCACACTGCATTTTAGCCCTTGGGGCAACTAACAGCACTGCGAAACAATCATCGACGTATCATTAAAACTGACTGCACAGTCTTAATTCATATACAAACATCACTTACTGTAACATAACTTTAGCATACCCCAATACTGTAGCTATGCGTCCAGGAACGGGAGAACAAACGGTTGAACATGTGCATGTGAGTTTATGAGTTTCCATGCAGAAATATTCTGATGCTCTAAATTTGACGTGATCAGAAGCTTAATTAGCATAGAGTTAGTCTCATAATTAAAGAAGTGATGCGTAAGGGTACATGTTGTATGTGGTTTTGTGTTCTTGCTTAGCTTGGGGCTCCATGCTGTTCGCCTTCCTGTAATTTTTCTATTCAAAACTGACAATCTCACTGGCTTCTTGTCTATCCATATTATCATCTGTTAAGCAAAAGACCCCCACCTTGGTGTTTTAACTCATCATCTGCACTGCCTCTGGGGCTCTAGGGGATGGAACAGTACCTCTCACATGTTTGAGAGGAAATTTATGCTCAGTTTAAAATATTGCAAACTTGCTCTATTCAGCATTTGGTTCGCAGCCATTAAACATTCATTTGCAAGTCTTAAGATTTTCCTTTTTAAATTCCCATTAAATCGCATTTTATTTTCTGTATTGATGCATTTCCTATAGTGATAAGAAGCTTGTTTTTTTCACATTTTTTATAGCTATCAGGCTTTAATTATTGTCAGGAATGATCTATTGGTGCGTCAAGTCCTCCTGGGAAGTTTGTATTCACAAGTTGCCTGGTCGAATCACTTGTTCGCAGCAAGATTGCAATACTACACAAAAAAAATTAAAAAAATCTCATACAAAATAATGCCTTTAGATGTATCTTTGCTGATGTGGTGTAAATTGATTTGTTATATATTATATCATAATACTGTCATATTTTACTGTCAACTCAGCTAGTTTTGTTGTTAATGGGAGACAAATTTACCATCAGTCAGTATGGACACTGTTTCTATTGTGTCCCCCATATTTTTGTCACTGACGCCTCTGTCTCAGAAATAATACTTTCCCACTCATAATTCTAGCATAGAATATGAAATTTCCAAATTACCATGCAAATCTAATAACAAACAACAACACAGTAGTGGAGTAGGTGAGAACATTTCTCTATATTTAAAAATGAGAATCATTGAACACAGAAAGGTGTTATTTCAAGTCAAATAAAAGCTCAAGGGTTTAGCCAGAGAATTGTAAAATAATGTGCGAAAATGAAATAGGACAGACATATGTAACTTTTTTTAACCACAACATTAATAATAATGATAATAATTATCTTTTATTTATGAATGGTTAATCATGAATCACAACTAATTTCAGGTAGCACTTTAGTATAGGGACCAATTCCTACTATGAACTAGAAGCAATCATGCCTATCATCACAATATTGTAATAAAGCACATATTCAGCATGACCATATTCTGCATCCTTAATCCTAACCAATTCATAAACTTAACAACTACCATACTTACTATTATTAAACAACAATTTAGTTTATTAAATTGTAGAAAAGGTAATGTAATTATAATCATTTTATTAAATTCAACTAATTTACCATCACTGCAGATCATTGGATCTCCCTTTACATCAAATGTGTCTCTCCGTATTCTCTTACTGACATCCCACATGTAGAAATTCTTGGCTCAAAAAAAAAGTAATATGATTCTCTGACTTGTAATTAACACATTCATGTTTATTCAGTTAATACAATCTTTTAATTTTGTGTAGTGCAGGATGAGTCATTAATTTCTTTCCCAAAAGAGAAAGACATTATTTAGACATATGTATCTGTTGAAGGTTATTTTGTCAATTATATGCTAGTGTGGGAGTAGCATATAGATGGCTTCAAACTAATAGACACTGACTAAAAGCCTCAAAACTCAAGAGAACTGACAGAAATGAATCAAAGTTTGAACACTTGTGATTGCGCCTGTGGGAGGAAGAGAGGGAGAAAGAGAGCAGAAATGAGACCAAACAAAGTTTTGTTTCAGACTATTTCAGTCTACCCTGCATTTTTCTTTCTCTCTCCAGTTCCTTTTTCTTTGGAATCACCAGTTCTTCTGTGAGGGACCTCAGACACACACACACACACTCACTCAGGAACTTAGTACATCTTGAGTCGGGTGCACACTGCAGGAACACTTCCAAGATGTTGCTATCTTGGACAACATCCGCAGATTGTAAAAGATTTCTTAGTCAGAAAGTCTTTGTTTTCTTAGTTTGACTTCCTTGCAGATTAATTGCCTTTGTGTTGAAGCTTCTGATGCAACTCAGGCAGTGTCAGAAACGCTGAGCCTTATGCAGTTGCCTCTTTTGACTTTAGAGATTGTGGGTATTCACATGGTTATGCATCAAATCTGCGGAGCATGTTGTATATTATGTGCATTTTTAAGCATTAATACTGCTAGAAAATGAAATGGATTTTTTTAACGATATAATAAACCCATTTTACGAATCAGAATCTTGTAGAAACGGTAATTATGACATGGCATGAATGCACCTTATGTCACCCAGTATAAATGTGCATTGTGAAGTGTGACATAAAAGATTGCTGATGTGGCACAGTTTGTCAAGGGTCTCTTTGGGGTCACAGCATAGCATTATACAATCTGACAAGCAGCTGTCATTAAGGACAGCAAAAATCACACAGCGTACAGCCTTGACTGGCTGTCAAAGACTGCAGATCTCTTGTCATTTTCACATACACTTTTCAGTGACAGCATATGTTTGAGAAAGTGTGAGTGTTTTGTGAGGTGCTGGTGTAGCAGCATTACAGGCCTGCCAAAACCTCCCACTGCTTTTGACCCCTCCAGGAGACGCAACCATCCAGAAATGCCCATCTGTGCTTCTACCTCCTCCAGCGAGATCTGTGTGTGTATGCGCTTATACCTGGCCCAGATCCACACACATTTACAGTGTGAATACACTGCAGGACTGTTTGTGGTTGTAGAGACATTGCTAGCCCGCAGCTGCTGCCCAGCATGAATAGAGACATTACAGTGGTGCCCATCACATGCCAACAGACACGTCACCTTTCATTCCACCTTTAATCTGAAAGACTGCTGACTTACAGTAAAAGCTTGAGTAAGTCAATGTTTGTAATGAGCTTGATGACATGTACTTTGTTTTGTGCACATGCAGCATGATTCTAAATTTTAATGGACTGAAAGGATACAGAGTTGTACAAAAGAGCTAGTACTTTGGGACCAAGTACTGGGTCGATCTGGTACCAGCTGATAGGTGGCTGCTTTTAAACACTCCCGTATTTGTATACAGGGCTTAAAGTATTCCGGCACCGTGCTGGATCGTGTGGCTGTGAGGGGGAAAAAATTTTAGATTTTAAAGCCTGTGCACGCGGTTTAATATTTTCGAGCTTATTTATTTCACCTACCAATCATATGAGAGGAACGCAGCTTTAACTAACGTTACAAGCCTATCAGAAGCAGAGAAGGATGGGTCCTTGCTATGATTGACACCCATATGTCAATGTCACGTTATCGTTGTCATAGGGAAAAATGGAGCGCAAGTTTATGAAGCCTGGGGATGATGTCGTAGGAATAGATAAAGGACTAAAATAAATGGCGCTGGGCGTAGATTGAGGAAAGTAGAGATGGCGAGCCTTTTGGCAGTTGGTGCAAGAAACTGAGAGGGCCCAGGGCTTGTTTCTGCACGTTTTGCTCAAGGAAGCTACTGTATGGAAGCAGCTGTAAGAAAGTGCTTGCTCGTCATGATTTAGACTCCAGTCACAGAGCCGCTGCCCGTGCACTCAAACTTAGCACGACGTTGCCGGGAGCAACTGTTAAAGCTGACACATCGTTGTCTATGACTGACTGTGTCTGCAACTTAAAAATACATTTGTGCACATTTATAGCAGAACATGTGGTTCAGAATTTCGCGTCCACAGGTCACCCTGTGTAAAAAACTGGCAGAAGACAAAAAAGCGTTAACTAGCCTGTCGGTTTCAAATCAACATGCAAGTTACATGAACACTTATGGAATTGCATTACAGTTCAAAAAATGTTTGTCTGAGAAGCTAAAAAAATGCATGTTCTCACTCAATGTTGATGAAGCAACAACCTTGAATATGGTAAAATACTCAGTGTGCTTGTTTGATGAAAGCAACAGAGTAATAACACATCTGGCAAGCAGAAAAGTCAGCATTGCAAATGCCCCAAACCTTATGCTGGAACTTAAAAATGTCATGCAGACTTATGGTCTTGAGTGGAGACAAGTTACCAGCATCCTCCTTGACAACTGCAGTCATGAGAGGAAAAAAGTCTGGCCTTGAAACTCAAGCAAGGAAGGAGAACCCATACCTCCTTGACATATCTGGAGACACTGTGCACATGGTTTCCAATGCTGCAAAGGCCCTCATGAGTCCGTTCAGCACAGAAGTGGAAAATTTCAGAGTTTCAGTTTCAGAGTCTGCTCCATCTTCCTTGCAAGAGCTTGATAAGACCTATTAGCAACAGATTTCTTCAGATGCTGGAGGTGTGCACCAGGCTGAATGAGCTCATGGATGTACTGGTGGTGCATTTTTACTATGTGCTAGATCCAAATACAGGTAATGTCCTGTCTCTGCAGTTAACCATTTTTATTGTATTATATTGCATGTAGAGTGATGTGCTAGTTTAGAGTGTTGTTAGGTTTTATGTAGGAATAAGCAATGAAAATAGCCTTCAGTGGTGTGTGTGTGTGTTTGTGTGTTACAGAAGACTTCTTAACGAAGTGCTGACAAGATATGCACTAACAGTTGAGGAAAAGACCAGAGTAGAAATTCTTCAAGAACAAGCCACAACATCCCGAATGGGAACACAAGCCAACCTTGACCGCAAGGCACGAATCTCTGTGCTCTTTACAGAGTTTGACCGATTCAAAGTCATGGTCGACATGTTCAGAGGTATCTTGTAGCAGGCTAACTTGTGTAGGCAAAAACTTTAGGCTAAATGTAATGAAAGTTAATAACATATATAAATATGTTTTTTACAAAGGGAACAGCCAGGTCTCTACTACAGCAATCATAACCAGCTTTAGAAGTTATGCAGAGTTATATAGAAGTGTTCAAATAAATAGCAAAAAAGTGAATAAAGTGAAATTATTTTTAACCAGTACAGGTCCTTCTCAAAAAATTAGCATATTGTGATAAAGCTAATTATTTTCTGTATGTACTGATAAACATTAGACTTTCATATATTTTAGATTACACACAACTGAAGTAGTTCAAGCCTTTTATTGTTTTAATATTGATGATTTTGGCATACAGCTCATGAAAACTCATGAGCTTTTTTTTACAGGAAATAAAGAAAATGAATATTTATTAATATTTATTTATTAAAAATATAGCAGTGTTGAAAACTGCAGACAAGGTCAAATTCGTTAATAATTTGATTTGGAGTAATTTTTCCATTACATCTGATCTATGAAAATAAAAGCTATTAAAAGTATTTATACTTTATTCACTTTTTTTAAAACGCACTGCTATTTATTTGAACTGTATGCAACTTTATGAAAATGTCAAATTAAAAAATAAAATAGTTTGCAGGCGTACTTTCAACATTTCAGGGATTTTTTAAAAAACTGCAACATTAAAAACCAATGGAACACTTTCTGCATGTGGAGATGGTGGCCCTAGTTCGAGAGCTCCTCAGCAAATTTATGAAGCCGGAAGCCATCCCACTGAGTGCAAAGGATATCATCAAGGTTGATGTCCGGAGTAAAGATTTGCAACTATCAGACAAAAGGTTGTCTGTTGGAAGATACTGCTACTCTGCACTTAACAAGGCCCGTGTGGAGAGGAAGGTATGGGTGAGAAACATTTACAACTCTCTCAGAGAAGGATACATGAAGTCATCAGAGTTCCTTCTCAAAAACCTTCCTCTGGACTAGATGATCACCTCACTTTCTGCACTCACTCCCTCTCTGATTCAAGATTACTTAATCTGTGGGGCTTTTATCACATTAGGAGAGGCCTTGCCTAATGTGGTCGCACCAGAAGAGATACTAGAGGAAGAGATAAGAGCATACCAAATAGACATGGACCTGGTAGCGTGTGCCCAGAACTACATTGAAGAGGAAGGCCGAGTTGATGTAGATTGGTGGAGCAGAGTTGTATCCATGAAAAATCCAGAAAAAGGTGTGAGATTTCCCTTTCTGGGACAGCTGGTCAAAGCACTACTTAGCATTTTCACAGGCCCCCTGGTAGTGTGATCATTTAATCTTATGCATGATATTCTTGAAGCAAACAGATGCTCAATGAATGTGGAAACTTATGAGAGCCTTGCAATTGTAAAATCCATGATTAAAGCAAGGGAGTGGACAGCATCGACAATGACAATAGACCAGCCATTAAGGTGGTCTTGCCTGTCACCATATCAAACATATAAAAAACATCTGCAGAAAAAGAGGCACAAAAGAAGAAAAGGGTGAGTGAGGCAGCAAGGATTCAGTCATCACAGATGGCAAATAAACTTATACGGCAGGCCAGGAATATCGCTGGATCAGCCAAAGCCTCCTCCAGACAAGCCAAACACTCATCCTCCTCCACTGAACTAGCCAGATCCTCACCAACCTCCTCTGGACCATCCAGACCCTCACCATCCTCCTCTGGACCAGCCAGACCTCCTTTTCAACCTCCTATGGACGATCCAAACACTTTCTCCCTCCCTCCGGACCAGCCAAAGCCTCATCTTCATCTTCTGGACCAGCCAAAGCCTCATCTTCATCCTCCGGACCAGCCAAAGCCTCATCTTCATCCTCTCGACCAGCCAAAGCCTCATCCTTACCTTCTGGACCAGACTATTCTGGACTAGCCAAACTCTTTCTCCCTCCCTCTGGACCAGCCAAAGCCTCATCCTCATCATCCGGACCAGCCAAAGCTTCATCTTCATCCTCTCGACCAGCCAAAGCCTCATCCTTATCTTCTGGACCAGACTCTTCTGGACTAGCCAAACTCTTTCTCCCTCCCTCTGGACCAGCCAAAGCCTCATCCTCATCTTCCAGACCAGCCAAAGCCTCATCTTCATCCTCTGGACCAGCCAAAGCCTCATCCTCATCATCCGGACCAGCCAAAGCCTCATCTTCATCCTCTAGACCAGCCAGACCTTCAGCCTCCTCCACTGTACCAGCTCCATCTTCTGGTCCAAATGTCTTAAAAAGAAAGCGTTTGCAGGACTTTGCTTACAACCCAGAAAAAAAAAAGTGATAATGGCCTTTATTTCACTTCAGTTTAGCAGTTTAGTTCTTTAGCACTTTGAGCACTTGTTATTTAAGCACTTTAAGCACTCGCTATTGTTTACTAGTGTTTAAGGCACTAAGCTCTTGTTACTTTATTTTTGTTATTATTGTCAGTATTTGAAGTAAGTCCTTCAAATAAAAAGTCCCCCCCCCCCAAAACAAAAAGTTCAGGCTCAGGATTTTTTTTTACTTTAACCCCTGTGTATAGGTTTCTGCTTAACATGTGTTTTTGCAGTGTTGAACATTGTAGTGATCCACAAATTGAATCTTTTTAATGTAGTGTTTACATACTTGAACAATATTTTAAAGGGTTAGTTCACCCAAAAATGAAAATTCTGTCTATACTAAAGTGTTATCAAAATTCTATTACAGTTTAACACAATTCAGTAGAGAATTAAATAGAGTTCTTTACACACTTATTTATTTGTCAGTTTGACAATGGTGTAATTACCTTTCTATATTATATATACATATATATATATCCATAAATGCCGTAGAGTGTGCCATTTGTCATTTTGCTTATCAGTGTCCCGTTTGATCTGTACTGATCCTGACTTTATAGCGGACTCCTACCGAACAGTCCCTGCAGTATTACATCACCAAGTGTACACTTGGAAAAGGGCCTTCACTTTCAAAACCGAACACATTATTTAAAAGAAAACCCCAGAAAGAAAAACAAGTCAAAGTCAAACTCAGTATTGCAGTTGGTGTGAATCATCTGAAATATCTGTGTAATTTGGTGACATGGTGAGAACCACCTTTAGGTTATGTCGCTTTTCCTGTGCAAAGAATTTGCCGCCATCCCAAACTATAAGAGCAGACACCGTGGTGGAAACCCTCCCTGCAGCTGACTGGGATGCCAATAACCAAAACGCTCATAAATCATTCTGATTGGACTTTGCAGAGACGGGATCCGCACATCTCCCCTTTCTCAGTCAGACTTCCAATGTCTGGCACTAAAATATTAAGCACTGGCATCTCGTAGGTGCGGTAGCTCTGGAAGAGAGCATTTAATAAAACATAACTAGCGTTGCCTTGTGTGTGCTCTAATACTCAGATCGCAAGATTTGTGATTGACTCTCCGTTCTTCTATACCGAGAGTGCTGGGCTATGAAATATGAATTTCTTTACTTCCCCCTTGTGGGAAATGATTTTGCCTCACATGAGACCAAGATTGTTATTTTGATCCAGAACTGTATCTACATTATGCATATTTGTATCTTCCCTAAGTGTTGCCATGTTAAAGTCATTTCTGCAGTTGTCAGTTCACAGAATAAGCAGGTGTTATTTGTACCCAACATAAAATAATTGAAGTTTTTTTTTGTGTTTTTTTATGAAAGTGTTTCTGCTTCTGAGTTTTAAATAAATAAATAAATAAATGCATGAATACAATGATAACCGTGCCTTTATTTCATAATTGCGACTTAAAGTATATCTTATAATTTCAGCTACATATATCATAGTATTTAAGTTTAAAAAGTTTATATGCACTCATTTTTGCCAATACAAATTAATTTGTCTGATTTAAGATTCAACAAATTTTATATATATGAACCCTAAATTTTGCAACCTGATTCTCATTTATCATTTACATTTGCATTTTTGTATTTCAAACTAAACTTTGCATGCACACACAGTGCATCCAGTCACTGCATGTCCGTTTTTTTTTTGCAAATATAAAGTAAATTTAGTTTCCTTCACTGATCAGTTGTTGTAAAATGTGATTAAATATATATGCATTTTAGTAAGAAGTAAATGCTGTAAGCAGGCTTTTAAATCTTTTAAATCTTATCTGGTAAGCATCTGTATCAATTTTGGATTGAGAAGGATACTAGTAGTTTTAATACCGTAGTAAAAATATAACATGAAACCTGAAAATGGTTTTAATTCCCCTCCATACATTTTTATATTTACTTATATTGATTTTTTTGTTGTTGTTGTTGCTTTTTTACCCATTAACATGGGTTATTATGGAGACTGGCTGATGTCGGGCAAGATGGTGGATAGCAGTGGTCACACAATATATAAGCGTTCTGATTGGTCAGATCGCCTATGAATCAAGTTCTTTGCCGACAGCCATTTGAAAAGTGTGGGTGTTCATTTTCGTCATTATCATTAAGTGTTTTATTCTCAAAGTTAATATATTTTATTTTGTAGCCTGAGGCAGAAACTGACTTTCCCATCGTTTAGAAATATGTCTGCGTACGTGTATGTCATTCTTGGATTTGAGCCTTGCCTAATGTTGTTCTATTACAACTGATGCCACCATTCATCCTGAGCTCTGTTGCCACGGCAGCAGGGGAGAGTGGGTGTCGCTGGTCAGAGCAGTCCACATCAGCATCAGTGATAGGAACAACGGATGCTGCTGGCTCTCAGAACAGCATCTCTCTCACACACAATACTTCAGCTCAAAAGTTTTACTGTTGACACTTGCACGCACCTTCCAGTCCTTTTCATGAATACCCTTGAGGAGAAGACAAATTACCCCTGTCTGAGAGCGCTTTCCTGCTGACTCTAAAAAAGAGGAAAGTATTTACTTTGTGTCAGTGACGTGAATATTTCTTTCTTATGTTACAGGGGGAGGGAATCGTCCACGCATGTCCCAGCTAAGCTTTTTATAGGACACACAGTTTGGTAAGCTGTCTCTGTTGTATGTGCTGTTTAACTTGGGTAAACAATTGTGTATGTTATGGGTAGGAGTTGCAGTGCAATACATGATTCAATATATCACTGGCCATCATCACAATGTAACAATGCGATTGTGATTGAGTCTGGGCTGTGCAGAAGAAAGACTCTCAGCATGTCAATGTGAAATGTAAGCGAGTGAATCTACAGGATAAGGTTCATGCGGCTCACTTCACTGATGTCCACTACAGTGCCTCAGAGAAGTAAAATATCGATTTAAGGATCCAAAGCAAAGAGTTTTTGAGCCCTAGGGTTCATGGAGGTCCTGCTGGGTGTCTGTGGACAGATTGTTCAAAACCTACAATTATTTTATATATGTCCTATTTCTACTGTAAATGTGAAGCATTTTCTGCTTTAAAAGCTAACATGATTGAGAGTCTCTACTAGGTCAGTGAAGTAAATCGTTGAATACTGTTAATGTAATATCATGCGAAAAATTATTGGGTGAATTTAGCCATTGTAGCTTTTCTATTAAGTCCATTTTATAAAAAAAAACAAAAAACGAATTACTTAAATTAAATTTTAATCACAGAATGCTATTAAATACAGTTCAGCATTTGAGATGTGCTTTTTCCATGAATTTGTATTACAAGTATTTTTAATGAATGTTTTGACTATAACATAGTTTTGGGTGGAGAGCTGGACGAATTACGCACAGCTGTTAGCACTCAGCTAATCAATCCCTCATTACGATCGCCCAATCAAAACTTTCCCGAGCACTATATAAACCACAATTCCCCTTTCATTCACATCTCGCTTTTGCAAAACCCTCCTCCTCCCCTTCTGCCTCCTCTCATCACGACTTCCCACTCCGGCTAGGGTTCTAATCGCTAGGGTTTGAGCCCGCCGTTCTCCCGGCCCACTCCCTGGACAGCACGCCAAACCTGCTTATCAAATTACATGAGGAAGCACGAACACTTGAAAAGGAAATCTCTTATGCTCACCGAAGCTGCATTTATTTAATCAAAACACAGTATAAACAGTCATTTTGTGAAATATTTATATTTAAAATTAATTTAATTTTCTATATTAACATATTTGAACATTTCATTTATTCTTGCGTAACAAAGCTAAATTTCTTTAGCATTCATAATCCATTCTTCAAAGTCCTTCAGAAATCGTTATGTGCTTCTTTAGCTACTGCTCGAGAAACTTGTTTCTTGATATTGGGGCAGTTTCCTGAACAGGGTTTAAGACTAGTCCTAGATTAAAATAAATGTTAAGAGCTGTCTAAACTAGAAAAGGCTTGCACCGAGATATCTTAAAATACATCATTGCCATTGTTTGGTCTTAAAATGCTCACAGATAATGCATTTTTGTAAGACATGTTTCTAAAATTTCTTAAATGTCCTAAATTAGCAAAGGTCTAGTCCTGGCTTAATCTAATCCCTATCCGGGAAACCGGCCTATTATGTCTAAATATCATTATCAATTTGGAAAATGTTTAACTTTTTTAATGAAAGAATCCAAGTAACAAATAGTAAAAGGTATTTGAAATAGAAATCTTTTAAAGCATTATAAATATCTTGACTGTCACCTTTGATCCATTTAACATGTCCTTGCTGAATAACAGTATTCATTCTTCAATCCTTTGAACATTATAGACACTGTTGTTAATAGATAAATGAAGTTAAATATTGATAATGCTAATACAGATTCGCGAAAAAGGCCAAATTTGCGGCATATTATTGTATTTCTGCAGCCCTAGTCCACAGAATTTGCATCTGATGAATGAATACAGTTTTCACATACATTTCTGAACGAATGCAACAGGTCTGGCGGAATTGAGATGAGACTGTGATGCTGTTAATATTCCTCTCTGGGTGAATAAGTGTTCTCCTGCATGTGGGCTGAGTGAGTCAGCCCTGTTACCGCTGCTTTGTCTGTCCAGGCTCAGAGCCACTGCTCAGCGAAGGAGAATCCCAGCACAACTAACCACCCCCCCAACCCCCTCACAATCTTAAACATGTCTCCACCATCTTTCAACAGGCCAACTAGAGCATGACAGCAGCCTCTCAGCCTCACTCCCCTTAAACCCCCTCAGAACACTCTCCTCTTCTCTCCTTTGCTCTTTCTCTCTCTTTTTCTGTCTTCCCTCCATCAGACGACACAGTCAGGGGGCAAATGTGTCACATCTCATAGCTCGGGAGTTTCATTATTAGGCCCTTCCTAAAGATAGACACTTAAAATGTGGCTCTCCATTTTCTCTGTGTAAGAAATGATGACAGACGCCACAAAGCCGTGCGTTTCGATCCAGAAACACCTGGGTTTCTTTCTAACGTTCTTTTGGCTCTTCATTAAGAGGAAACCTAGAAAAGGCCAAACCTGTTAAATGCATTAGACTCCTGCCACGAGAGCTAATGAGAAGACATCTGAGGCGAGGTATTGACATGCCTTTTTGGTTTATGTGAAAGAAACTTAATATAGTTTTTTAAACTGAATTTTGTTGACTGAATATCTTTTCAATCTGTTACATCCTTAAAGGGTTACACCACCACAAAATGAAAATTTAGTTCACTTACCCCCATGTCGCTCTAAATCCATATAAGCTTTGTTCATCTTCGGACCACAAAATATATTTTGGATGAAAACCGGGAGACTTGTGACTGTCCCAATGACTGCCAAGTACTGAACATTGTCCTGGCCCAGAAAAGTATGAAAGATGTCTTCAGAATACTCCTTCTGCTATCAGTGGTTCACCTGTAATATTATGAAGGTTTTATTTAGTTATGAGTAACCTAAAATAAACAAGTTCCAGAATTAATTAATAATAATAATTAATTTTACAATATACAATACACTGACAAACACACAATAATGCATTGCATTAAAGTGCCCCTATTAGGCCTTTTTAAAGGTTGCTAATATTGTTTTATGAGTCTCTAAAGCAGGTTCACATGTATGCAAGGTCAAAAAACACTTTAGTTTTCTCCAAAAATAGATTAAATTTTACCCCATTTCTAAATGATTCGTAAACAACTCAGCCCTGCTGTGATTGGTCAGATGGCCCAGTCCTTTATGATTTGTAAATTAAATGCCCATTGCATAACAAGTTATTTGCGACATTGAACGTGGGTGGACATAATGCAAATATGTTACTTTGTGACGTGGCCGTAACAGAAAAATATTTTAATTGCTGATGACTCGTTTCAGGCGAATGCGAACTGTTTTTGATAGACAAAAACTTCATTTATCGTGCACTGTCGGTGTCAAAACGCTGCAGATAGTTTATGTTCACATACAGCTACGTGACACTGCATGAAAGATCATTTTTGAAAAGGCATAATAGGGGTACTTTAAGGAATAGAATTCCTATTGAGGTAATTGAGGAAAGGGTAAGAGACATCTCGTTTAAATAATTATATGTAATGTAATTTACATGTTTGAATTTTCAGTGGATATTAATATAGTTTTCAGTATTATGTGGTATTCAGAAATTATTTTAATATGCTGATTTAGATATTTTTCGAATTATTATGAATATCAGTCTGTTTATGTGAAAACTGGGGAAGAAAATCTTACTTGCCTCTGACGTTTAAAAGATGGTATATGAGGCAGGTCTAGTGATCTGGACACAGCCATATCATGATTCATCTAAAATGTTTCATGTTATCTGTGAATAAGCAAATCCCAGAGAATTGCAGGGCTGTCTTTTTCTAGGGTGTTGGGTAAAATGAGACACTCCTGGAAGAAACCCATTTGAAATGTAAGATCTTGCAGGTCACTGCTTGTCTCTTTGAGCATAGCTTTTTTTTATATCATCAGAAAGATCACTACTGATGAAAAGATGTGTGAGCGTTTATTTCCAAAGCTTTGATGACAGGCAGGAGTTGTGTGTGCATGTGATAAGACTGTCGTTTACTATTCTGTTGACATCTGACAACCTTACACAACCTATTACTCATTTTGAAATTTTCTTATAGATATAAACAGCACAATGCAGACAGACTTCCTTTATGTTTCATTTCCCTAGTTTATAGAAAGAAAGTGCACTTTCGTACGAGCAGACGTAAGCACACATGTTGGTTTCACTCTCCTGGTGAGAACATACATTCAATGGAATCCATGTAGTGTATACATTGTGTGTGTGTGTGTGTGTGTGTATATATATATTGTCACGGTGGAGCCAACACAGACACAGTGGTAGTGACATCGCGCCTCGGAGAGGCTGATTTTATT